>CAUYPK010019252.1:0-31018 GCA_963574355.1 Loris lydekkerianus
CAGCTTCAAAAATACACTACTGGGACCTAATAAAACCAAAAAGCTTCTGCACAGCCAAGAACACAGTAAGTAAAGCAAGCAAACAGCCCTCGGAATGGGAGAAGTTATTTGCAGGTTGTGTATCCGACAAAGGTTTAATAACCAGAATCCACAGAGAACTCAAACGTATAAGCAAGAAAAGAACAAGGGATCCCATTGCAGGCTGGGCAAGGGACTCAACTTCTTTGGAGAAGACAGGTGCATGGCCTGCAGACATATGAAAAAATGCTCATCATCTTTAATCATCAGAGAAATTCAAATCAAAACTACGTTGAGATATCATCTAACTCCAGTAAGATTAGCCCATATCACAAAATCCCAAGACCAGAGATTTTGGCGTGGATGTGGAGAAAAGGGAACACTTCTACACTGCTGGTGGAAATGCAAATTAATGCATTCCTTTTGGAAAGATGTTTGGAGAACACTTAGAGATCTAAAAATAGATCTGCCATTCAATCCTATAATTTATCTACTAGGTATATACCCAGAAGACCAAATATTATAACAAAGATATTTGTACCAGAATGTTTATTGCAGCCCAATTCATAATTGCTAAGTCATGGAAAAAGCCCAAGTGCCCATAGATCCATAAATGGATTAATAAACAGTGGTATATGTATACCATGGAATACTATGCAGCCTTAAAGAAAGATGGAGACTTTACCTCTTTCATGTTTACATGGATGGAGCTGGAACATATTCTTCTTAGTAAAATATCTCAAGAATGGAAGAAAAAGTATCCAATGTACTCAGCCCTACTATGAAACTAATTTATGACTTTCACAAATAACCAGTTATAACCTAAGAATAGGAGGAAGGGGGAAAGGGAGGGGAGGGAGGGGGGAAGAAGGGGAGAGGGAGGGTGATTGGTGGGATTACACCTGAGGTGCATCTTACAAGGGTACATGTAAAACTTAGTAAATGTAGAATATAAATGTCTTAACACAATAACTAAGAAAATGCCAGGAAGACTATATTAACCAGTGTGATGAAAATGTGTCAAACAGTCTATAATACCAGTGTATAGTGCCCCATGATCACATTAATGTACACAGCTATGATTTAATAATTAAAAAAAAAAACTCTCTTGATTTTCTGAATCAAAATCTCATAAAATGAAGTTTGTGAATTTTGAGATTGAACAAACTTTCTTAGTGATTCTTAAGTATACAGACAATGAAAAATGCTACAGCAAACTATGTCTTAGACATTGTTGCGTACAAATGGTCTGAGGATATTTTTGAACTCTCAAGGCTCCAGTTATGAGAGTAAGTAAATCAGAATGTTGAAGAAAAGATCCCAGACTCTTTAGGTTTTAAAGCTTTCCAGATGATTTCAAAGTATAGGAAAACTTGGAAATCTGTGGCATAAAAATTTAAACAAAAATGTGATGCAGATTATGTAAATTTTGTTTAAAATGAAGCTATTAGTTAGAACCTCATGAAGCTACCATTTAGTTATAGAATTACAATTTTATACAGTTCAACTTAGAATATAATAGTGTTCATATATCTTTTTGCAAAACAAACTATTTAGTTTTTACTAAGTATTTTGGAGAGATCACATCTTTGTTCTGGAGAACACAGACAATAACTAAGTTTATATGCAGAAGAATAACATTGCACTACAACTTGCAGTTTTAAATTTTTTTCAGTGTGAATTTATTTTATGATGTCACATTAAATGCTCTTGTTAGTTGGGGACATTTTAAGCACTTTATCTTATGGCTTAAAAAACACACATTCCAAGGTCAAATGTATGGCAAATAAACTAATGGAGCCCAAAGGAATTGAAAATGATGAGAAGAATTGGTTGACCTAAATGTTCCATAAATTTGCCCCTCAACATTCTTTTGCTACTAAATTTCCCATTTTGCCCTGTTGCTACATACCTGCCCTGAATGAGCTAGCACAAGAAAGATGCTTTTGTATTAAACATCTATGTCTCTCCACCCTCATGGCTCTGTGTTAGGATGGAACTGATTCAATTTCTCCTGACTATCAACAAGTAGGGGTTTCACATGCTATGTGAAGACACTGGTGAGACATGGGTAAAATAATCTAAAACTAGAAATATTATGTAGCCATCAGCATACATATGAATTATAATTTTTTTGAATTTTAAAATAATTTCAAACCTCCCCTCTCTAATACCTAAGCATAAATGCCAATATGTTAGCAGAAGAAATGATAAAATGACCAGATTTAACTACATGGCTCAGAAAAGATTGATTAAAAATGTTTGCTTATTTTATGGAAATTTCATTTCCTTTATTGGTGTTTGTGACTCACTATACATTCTCATGAAGATACATCCATTTTTAGAACCCCTGCCTAGGCACAAGTTATATTCTTAAAGTTTTATATGAATTTTTAGCTATAGAAATATAAGCAAAAGAAAAATGAGGGGGGAAAATTCAGCTCTTTAATGATTAAAACAAGTAATGTTTTAATTGGTTTTTTATTTCCCCATCTCTAAAGTTTTGACCTTTTTCCTTGGACCTAGCAACCTATATTTGTTGTTTAGTTTATGTCAAATACTTTGTAATCCTGTTTAGTCAAAATTCTGTCCTGTCCTTTTGTGTGTGAAGATAGTGTTTGCTATACATAGGGAGAAACCTTCTAAGCGCACACTTCAGCTATGGAGACTACATAGACTCATTACTTCAATTTAGTACAACATATTTTTCTTTAAAAATTTTTTTTGAAATTCTCTAATTAGTAGAATAATATGTGAAATACATTATTTTACCTAATACCTAAGCATAAATGGAAATATGTTAACATAAATTATTTTAAAATTCAAAAAATTTATAATTTTAAAATTTAAAAGGTAAAACTATTATTAGCTTTAAGTTTTAGATGAGCAATTAAGACTCAGAGTCTACCTACATAGTTTGTGTACATCAGTTAAGTTGAAAAGCCCAGCTTTGAACAAACATTTATTTAACTTAAATGGCCATGTTTTTCCACTGTAACAGAATAAGGAAATTTTGTGAAATTAGCATAAAATTATTCCAATTATATTGAAGACTGAAAATCTCTTACTTGAGACAAAAACCAGAAAGTTAAATGGAGGAATTTTTTTTTTTTTTTTAATTAAAGAAGTCTGAAAGATCCAAATGCTAAATCTAAGTACTTTAGTGTTAATAAATAATTCTGTGTGCACAGTACATGCATATGTATGTGTGGAAAATCAGTGTAACATGTTTAACTTGACATATACATTTGATCTGTCTAGTGGCTAATCTGTTATAGCCAATCCGAAAATAACCCCAAATCATATAATTTAGGGCGCTGGATATTCAGAATGTATCATTCTGAAGACACGTTTGTAGCCCTTTTTTTGCTATAATGACATAAACATTAATGGCAGAAAATGGTCCATTTATCTTGACCATAGACCTATGGTTTACCTTAATTTCGCCAAAATCTCACAAAAGTGTTATCTGAATAACATAAAAGTAACTGAGAATTTGTTTGGCAAAAAAAGAAGCATTTGGAGGAACTGGCAAATGGTATGCCTGTGTTTTATTGGTCACACTTGCCTTTTCTATATCATTGAGTTTGTGGACGTTAAATAATTTTAAATTCTTTTTGACTTCTAGAATCAGATATCATAGAAACATATATTTGCATAGGTCAAGTAAGAGACTCAGAAGGTCAAAAGGTACCTTTCTCAGATGATACAAGTCAGTTCAAGTGGTTTTTAAAAATTATTCCAGCAAGGTTTGGAGAGGTGGTTTTTGTCCACGTTGTAAAGAAATAACTATAACTTTCTTAAGCTAAGTTCATCAACACTCCATTCAACTTATGAATACCTTTAATATTTAAAGAAAAGGGACTTCCACAGATTTGTTAGCAGATTTAGAAAAAGGTAACTTATGAGGTTTAAAAAAGATAAATATATGAGGATTGAGAGTTCTGTTTATGAAACTTTTTGTGCTTGCATTGTTTAGACTTTTTCATATGGGTGAAAACTAAAACATAGGTCACTTTCTCGACTGATGTGGGGGAACATGCCATCCATTCTTTTATTCATTCATCAATCTATTCGTACATTTATTCATTTAGGATTATTTATATGCTGTGCACTATATTCTCATACTGTGCTAGTGGTTAGTATATATTTGATATATGGCTATCAAATATAGTGGCTAGCATAATATATATGTATTTGAATAAGACTGGTAGTGTCGATGATCTATAGTTATTTACTTTACATTCAATAAAGGAAAAACTGATCACATATACATACAACATAAAATAAAATTATTCCTAATTGTGATTACCATGATGATATTAATAAGAAAGATTATTTTGTAGACGATAACCAATAAAGGGGCCCATCAAATGTGACATTTGGGCCAGGTGTGGTGGCTCACACCTGTAATCCTAGCACTCTGTGAGGCCGAGGTGGGTGGCTTGCTTGACCTCAAGAGTTCAAGACCAGCCTGAGTAAGAGCAAGACCCCATCTCTACTGAAAATAGAAAAAAACTAGCCCAGGATTGTGGTGAGAGCCTGTAGTCCCAACTACTTGGGAGGCTGACACAAGAGGAAATCTTGAGCCCAAGAGTTTGTGGTTGCTATGAGCTATTACAACTCCATGGCACTCTACCCAGGCTGACAGAGTGAGACTCTGTCTCAAAATAAATAAAATAAAATATTTGAATTGATAATTATCTGAGACGTTGAAGCAACTTCACTGGTTACTGAGACAGTAAGATGAGAGTCCTTGACAGGAGAAAGGGTTTGGATCTTTATAGAGAGAATACAGAGGGAGTTAGTGAATGTGTACCATAACAGAGGAGAGTCAGTGAGTGAAGAGATTTGTTATGAAACGATAGTGGAAATAAGGTCACTTCCTCTATTGATGTGGGAGAACATGACATCCATTCTTTTATTCATTCATTAATCTATTTATAAATGTATTCTTTTATTCATTTAGGAAGGAGCATCACAGGCCAAGACAAAATATTTGGGTTTATCGAAAAGCACTGAAAGCTTTTAAGCTCAGAAATGAAATTATTTGATTTATGTATTTTAAATGTTGTCATGATTATCATTCAGAGAATGAACTATTTGGCTCATGAGGCAACCAGGGAAACGTGTTAGGAAGCTATTTCATAATCTAGGTGACAGTGTGGTGGTAGAAATAGAAAGAAGAGAATATGTATTTTAAGGAAAATTGTAGGGAAAGAATTTTAGCAAAAAAAGAAGAAGAAATAATTCATTTAAATTTTGGTTTCCAGAACTGGGTAATAATCTATGCATTATACAGCATTTTATAACATCAAGAAAGGCTAAGACAGGAAAATGTATGACACGTAAAGGAAAGAGAACAGAATAAGAGTTCCAGTGAACTAGTGTTTTTAGTTCAAAATGATTATTTTAAAAAGGTGTTTGGAGCTTAGAAGTCCATTAGAGGTATCAAAAATGAGCTCAAAGTTGGCCCAGAAAAGAAAGATTGATGTAAACTATCCTGAAAAATAGCGAGCAGATAGGTAGGAGGAAAAGGAGAATATTATAGAATCTGAAAATTCAAAAGAAAAGAATGTTCTATGATGGATAAGGCAGTCAGCTGTATCAAATGTTGCACAAATTCAATATTAAAGATTAAAGCCTATGTGCAATAAATAAAATTTGTCAGTTTTATAAAAAGCAGGCCTTACTTCACTGTACTTCATAAAAAAGAAAAGTTCTCATTTATTTAATATTTGCCTAATTCTAAAATAAGTTGTTTCAATAGATATAATAACAAGTTTCTTGGCTAAAAATTTTGAAAAAAAAAAAAAAAAAAAAAAAAGAATCACTACAATCCAGGTTACTCCCTGGATCTTTTGCCATTAGAAATTAGCATATTGGCTAGGTGTGGTGGCTAAGGCCTATGAAATCCTACTGCTTTGGAAAGCTGAAGAAGGAGGATGGCTTAAGGCCAGGAGTTCAAGACCAGAATGCACAAAATGGTGAGACCTTCCTCTCTACAAAAATAGAAAAAATTGACACATATGGCTTGCCTGTAGTCCCAACTACTCATGAGGCTAATGCAGGAGAATTTCTTGAGCTTAGGATTTTGAGGTTGCTGTGAACAGGGATGATTTTACTCTACTCTAGCCAGGAAAACAGAGTGAGAAACTGTCTCAACAATGACAAAAACAAAAAGAAAGGGAGAAGGGAGGAGGATTGGTAAGCTCTCACTTAATGGGATGCAGGTTCCCCCCATTCAGGGTTGGATAAGTGTCCCTGTTTTCCAGGCCTAAACAGACTTTTTCTCTCCAAACTGCACTCTCTGAATACAAGCAAGACAGGAAAAAAATGGTTTTTCTAGTATTTCATGTAAGCCATGCCTCTTCTGGAGTTGACTCCCTGCCACTTGCCTGGAGCTGAAGGACTACATTCATTTGTTAATACACTCATTCATTTGCTTATCAACATTGAAGTCTGCCAAAATTCTGACCAAATGTAATTCTCAAGATCTCCCTATTTACAAAATTATATACCTCCTAGACAAAAGACCCATAAGGTGCTTCCCACATGGGTCTCTCCCTCCACCCCCCATAGGTTCTTGTGCCTTTCATTCCTTCTATTCCTTTCTATGGAATAAATCCTACCTTATCACTGATGACTGTGGTCCAGTCCACGGGTTCAACTTTGAATCTCTGAGACCAAGGACCTCCTGTAAAAAAGAAATTCCATCAACGAGGGTACACAGCATACCCCCTGGGTGAAAAGCTCAACTGCAACTTGAGCAACACCTAACAAACACAAGCAATGTAACCTAATCATTTATACCCTCAAATTAATCTGAAATGTAAAAAATAAAAATAAAAAAATAAAAAAGAGAAACCAGCATAAAATCACACTTCTATATAACAATGAAGATACATGCTTACTTTAAGAAACATCAGTGTTTAAAGAAGAAAAAATAGCAAATTCTTATATGATACTATAATTTCTATGTCAAAAAATTTCATAACAAACATGTCATAGGGAAGAAAAAAATCACACGTTACTCCCTGGATCTCTTGCCATACAGGAGAAAAATAGGAATAGAACAGACACCAGAGTTCCACATCCAGTTATAATGCAAGATAATAAAAATGAATTAAGAATTGCAGTTTAGGAAAGAAAGGGGAGAAGAGAAACTCACCTCTACTAGAGGTTTAGCCCTAAGACAAATAATTTATTTTTAAGTTTAGAGAAGTATCCTTTAATTATATATTGCATATTTATATATTTGATGATTCTGTTAATTTTAACAATAATGAATGCAGGAATAGAATTCAAAGTGATTGACTGGAAAATCTGGCATTTTTCAAAACTTCCCTTTGAAACCATCCTTGAACAAGTATCTGTAACCATGACAAGATCATGAATTGAACTATAAATCTACTCCATGTTTAATTTAAAACAAAATTTGTACCTAGTAAAGAATAGACACTACAACTTTCAGTTTTGTGTAGCAGTTTAAATAATTTATAACCATCTTAAGGCAGTTGCAACACTTGAAATTAAGTAGGAAATAAAAATATTCCCAGAAGGTAGTGAAGGTTGACGTTATAAATATGTTAATGAGCACACAGATAGTTAATGCTATTAGCACGTACACTGCTCAACGGCTGTGACCTCATTATAAATCCTCAGCACATTTCTCAGAATACTATTCTAATCTCTTGAGTATGATGTTCCTAGAAATTTTTTTTATTCTTATAAAAATATATTTTATATGGCAAATGTGACTAGTTGCTTTTCTAACAGACCACCATGTGTCCTGATTCTTTTTAGTGTGGCTGAGGTGGCAAATTTGTTAGGAACTTTGTCAAGCATCATTATCACTAAAAAATATTTTTAGTCAAAGAAGAATGCATGGTTAGAACATTGATTTTCTTCATAATGTTAATGGCTTTAATCATTCATTCAACACATTTAGAAAGTTTCTGTGACATACCATGTACCTTTCTAGATACTGAGGGACCATTACAGAGCAAAGAAATATCCCAATTTTCATGGGTTATAAAAGTTATCCATTGATTAAAGATAAAATATTTTTGAATAAAAATAAAATTAAGAAGAAAACAGACTGAATTCCACTTGTGTTAGTGTCTGATTAATCCTTTATGTCCCCCTCTTGTACACAATCTCATATCTATTCCATGGACTAATATGATATCATATATATCATGTTAAAACCCATTTTTACGTAATTTCAAATAAGGAAACAAATTTAGTGTTTGTAGCCAAATTTACTCAGTATGTTACAGGTTTACTACATGCCAGGACCTGGATCAAAGCAACAAAGATGAGCACAACCAGCTCGTTCTCTGCCTTAATGCATGTCGTTCACAGGTCAAGAGGTAAGACTGGCATTCACTTCACAACACACACACAAATTTGTGGCTAACACACACAAATTTGTGGCTAGTTTTAGGCAGGACATACATGTGATGCTTAGAAAACAAGTGTTAGCACTGATACCTAGAAGTTTTTAATGCAACTCAAGTCACCATGCACACATACCTGGCTGTATGCGCATACCATTGTGATCCAAAATATAAGCTTCTCTGAAACCCTCCTTTATGATATTCTGGTGTTTATTTTGTTTTGTGTATTATTTTAAATAACATAACCTCCTATAGCTTTTGTTTCTACGAAATCTCTTTCCTCTGGAACTTTGTACAGTGCCATGCAACAATACATAGCTGCATTCTCAAAGCTTTCAGAAGTGCTCTCTCTTCTTAGCACTAAAGGAAACTCTTAATGTAGCTTCTTCGTGGCTGATGATTATTGTTACACACCACAAACGTCTGGCATGGTGGATGGGATCCAGCTATCCCTAATGATACTTTCAGATCATATAAGTCCAATTAAAAAAAAAAAAAAACAAAACACCGAAACACTCCACACTTTTATTTAGGGCACCTGGCTATGACACCAAAGAGGGGTTCTTTGCTATTTCACTGACAGCCTTACCTGTATTATCATTTTCTCCATCCTCTTCAGGTTTTGCAACTTTTCTGAGAATCATCTATTGCTCACCTAAAGTTTCAAGCTCCTAATTCTTTGCCTTCACTCTCTTTAATGACCTTCAGATATGTTTAACATAACAGAAACTGGTCTTCAGTCATAGCCCAACCTCACTTCTTTCCGTGAGTTTGTGTCACCACTATCACACTATTACCTAAGCCAATACTGATGGAATTTTCCATAACTCTTCTTTCTTTTTATCTTCTCACATTCAATAATGCAGCTCCTAAATGTCTTTTGAATCTGAACATTTTTTATTTTCATTTACTCACTCTCACTTCCCTAGACCATGCCACCATACTCATTATCTTGGTAATTCTACTAAAAATACTCTGTAGAAGAAGTTAAGTATTCAGTAAAGTTCTCAGGTCTCCCGCTATATTAAAAATACTGGTTTTATGCAATTATTCTACTGTACTAAAAATGCCATGGGGTACTTTATCACGGTCCCATATCTCTCTAGAAAGCACTACATATGAATGATAATAATTATTTTCATTTGGAAGTCACCAGGGTTATGGAATATAAAATATGAGGAAAACACAAAGCATGGGAAGCTACATAAATACTTTCTAAACATTGTTTTCCACATAGCTTAATAACGCATCAATAAAACACTTAGCATTTCTGTTTTCCAGTATTTTAGCAATCAAACTATAGCAAAATTGTAATCATTATTTTTATGCTATGAGTGCTTACCATTTGCTGTCTTTTGCTGAGCTAGTCATCCCTATCTACAATAACTTGAACGAGAGGCCAGACAATTCAAATGCTGACTGTGATGCCATTAAGAATACAGAAATGTAGTGTCTCTATCAGATAATTCCAGATTTCAGCTCCAAGTCAACCAAAAATTATAGACTGAGAATGACTGTAAGTGGTTAGCTGGATGTTAAGTATTATGTACATGTCTATTGGACATTCAGAGTTTTGATGTGGGGGCTACAATTCAGGCGATGGACTCTCCTGGCCTCCCAATATGCTGTGGAGAGATTGGCCAGCGTGGGGCTGTTTCTCTGTGGGCGTGGAGCACCACAGTACACCATTTTGGAGGCTATATTTCTGCTCATAGAGTGATAGTAATTGCTTTTCTAACTCAGTGATATAAAATCAGCACCAAAAATGTCATCAGGTATAGATATTTTGCCAATAACTCATTGTTCTTTCTTTCCAAGTACAGAATTTGTCATTAAATTTCCTATATTCCTTCTTGGAATAATGGGATTTATTTATATTTCTGAGACGAGTAACAATTCTGTGGTTTTGAGCATTTCTCTTTTTTTAAAAAAAAAGAAAAAAACATCAATTTTGTGTTGAAAAGCTTCAGTATCTTCTTGTGCTTAGGAGAGAAAAAAAGCTCAATTGATGTATCATAGATTATCATATTTTCTTAAGAATAACGTAAAACCTTTGTTGGTTTCATGCCATGCTTTGACAAGTTTTGTAACAGAAAATGCACCACGCCATGGAGACAAGTGGATACTCTCAATAAACAAATCAAATTTACAGATACTTTAAATTTTTCTTAACTCACAAATTTAATTTTTTTAAATGCTTGTTCAAAACCACAGACTTGTCATAGAATATTGTATATTATTACTTATCACAATGTAAGTCTCAGAAAAGTCGATATTATGACCCAATGTCATAAAGCCAAAATGTAGTTTCAGAGGAATTCAAACCCAGGTCCCTGAGTACAGTATCATTTGTTTTCACTCCTGCTTTTCAGCATCTTGGTGGGTTAAGGAGTTTCATTATATGTCATTATAAACATTGCCTGAATATTAAATTACAGTATTAGAGAACAAAGAGAGGTTCTTTTCAGTAGATAAAATTGGTCAGCACAAATTTTAAGGAAGAATAATCTTCTCACCAGAATGTAAAACAGCATTTTAAAAAAGAATAACTTTGTGGGCGGTGCCTGTGGCTCAAAGGAGTAGGGCGCTATATGCCAGAGGTGACAGGTTCAGACCGAGCCCCAACCAAACACTGCAAAAACAAAAGAAAACAAAACAAACAAACAAACAAAAAACAGAATAACTTCGTTAGCCAGCAGAGGGGTAGGGGAATGTCTTATAACCTATTTCGTTCTTTTTTTTTTTTTTATTAAATCATAAATACATAAATCATGTATACATTAATGCATTTATGGAGAGCAATGTGCTGATTTTACATACAATGTGGAATGCTTACCTCAAACTGGTTAACATAGCCTTCACCTCACTTACTTTATTTTCCTGTTAAGACATTTATACATGTCAAATCCATTATAACCTATTTTGGAAACTTGATATGAGCTTATGTTCTCTGTAACTTAAGTGAGTCACAGAACAATATAGTGAAGTTCACTTCAGAAGAGGAGAAAATATTCTGGAGTCAAAATCTGATTAGTCCTGCAGGTGGCATCTTACAACCAGAGTCCTGCACAAAAAGTTGGACAGTCCTTAAGGTAGAATTATAGTACTTGCTGAGTAATTCTCCTACATTAATTCAGGCATGGAGCATTCTTTTCAACATTTTAAGCCAAGCAACATGTCTTGAATACCTTTAATTTCACCAATGAACAATACAATTCTTACTTCAATTATGCAGATTAATCAGCTCCTAATTTTAATGAGATTCCCTTCTGATCTCCACCTGGTTAATTAGCCTCTGATTAATAGCTCAGACCTTTCTGGTGCATTTAACTATAACATTATATCATCTATATTTAAATATATGAAGTCAATTGCTTGTAACATAACGGCTATATTTGTCTGTTTTAAAATAGTAAATTTGTGACATAAATAATGAGAAAAGTTGATCTTCTTCACGGCCTTTAATGAACTTAAAAGATATTGTGCTGTATTTTTTGTGTGTCTCTTTGCCCAATCTCAAGTGAGAGGTATAGTCAGTTTTGACATTTAGCCACAGTTAGACACACCGAGTGTTCTTAGCTCTCATTATTTACTGCTGTGATATCATCCCCCTCCATATGATAATTAAAAGTTAGTTCGAGGTGCCGAGTCCCTAGTTAAATTTGAAATGCCTAGCAGATATTTACTCAGTGGAATCAATAAGACTGAGGTAGATATCGTTTTTAAATTTTATGTTTTATGACTAAGGAAGTCAAATGCAATAATCTGCATTCCATTAGTAGGATAATAATTAAAAGCCCTCATTATTTTTCTCACTTCCTATTCCCATCATGATTATTTTTTCATGCATAAAGTAACTAGAGTGTTGATCAAATGGGTCTCTCATCTAAAACATTTAAGGAAGGGAAACTAAATTTCCATTAATTCAGAAGAAGTTAAATAATTCTTTTATATATTTCTATAAATTTGTCAGGTCATGTAACCTGTAACCCTGTTTTAAAATATTAAACTATGATAACAAAAACTGATACAAAGTTTAGTGAATGAAGCAAATTTCAAATCATATATACATAACCTTTGTTATCCTAATTCAGATCATCTTTTAGCATAAGCTAGAGCAGTGCTTCTTAAATTTGTTCTAAGGACCCTTGAGGGTTCACAGGACTCTTTGATTACATAGGAAAAAAATTATGTGTAAAAGTTCATTTAAAGTGGAAGACAGACGAGACTCGGGTTTTAAAATGACATCATTCAAAAAGTTCAGATATTTTAAAAATGTTAGACTCCACATAGCAACTAATTGTGAAAGAAATACCATTTTTCACTTGTGATATAGTATTAAAAGAATATTCTTAATTGTAAAAATACTTTAAATTACCCCTTGTTTTGCCAACTACATATCTATATGAGACTGAATTTTCTTTTAAAATTTTTAAAAAATAGCATGTCAAACAATTTGAATACATAAGAAACTATGAAAATTCAAGTCTTTAATAATTGAGATAAGAAGAGATTTATCAGAACCAAAAATACCACTCCCTTTCTCTTTATGTATATATATATATATATATATACATACACACATATACATACACATATTTATATACATTTTTTGTTTTGTTTTGGTTATTACTTTTAATTAAGCATGTTTATTTTAGCATTTCAAGGTAAAAAGAAATCTGGTAACTAAATGGTTTAGAAATTTCACAGGTATAATACAGTTTTGTAGATCCTTATTGTAGAAAACAATGCATCTGGAAAAATACAAATATTTATCTAGTGACCATCTTCATCTATAGCTGAGTTTGCAGCTATTTAAAATGCTGTCTTAAATTTTTAAAATAGTACGTTACAATAAAACTCCTCAGATTTGAGAGTAGTAAACAGTTGTATGTTCAGACACAGATTTAGTACTACAAAGGTAAGTACAATTTTTTATTATATGATTATTCTTAGTAAGGCTATTTCAAAATTCTAATTAATGTATTTTTCCACTTATAATGCATACTTTTTTTGTCCAAATTTTTGATGGAAAAATAAGGATGCACATTATACATGGGAAGTATGATTTTGTTAGCAGCACATAAAATTTCTTGGACCTTGTGTTTGTTCTTACATTTTATAATTATTTGTAGCATAATATTTATTGTACCATAGTATATTAAAAAATGTGAAAATTCCTTTATAAAATCAAAGCACCTAAATATTAAAAAAAATGAAAATTTGAATTAAAGAATTTAAGTGGAAGATTTTTTTCCTGAAAGTTAGGGCCCAAAACATGGGTGTGCATAATATACAGCAGCACATTATACATGACAAAATACAGTAAATTATAGCAGCCAGGAAAACATTTCATTTTAGAATAATGTAACTTCATCATTACCAATGATCTTTTTCAGTCAAAACACATATACATTTGTTGGTTCCCACAAAATATTCTCTTTTTTCTTTTTTTTTTCTTTTTTGCAGCGTTTGGCTGGGGCTGGGTTTGAACCCTCCACCTCTGGCATATGGGGCCTGCGCCCTACTCCTTTGAGCCACAGGCACTGCCCCCCACAAAATGTTTCAGTAATATTTAGCTAATATCAAGTATTTATATAAAAAGGAAATGTAAGTCCAAATGACGATTGATTTAGTTCATTTTTCTTTTAATAATTAATTGGGCAAATAAAATAGATCTTAGTTTTATGCCTAAAATATGCTAGATGTATATTTCTGCTAGGGTTTCAAAGAATACAGCTTGTTCTAAATACTTCAGGTACTCAAATCCTATTGCATAACCACAAATAAAAGCTTCTCATAGAAGCATATCAGTGGAAAGTATCTGTTATTTAAAACCGCCACTGATATCTGAAAACTCTATTTCTACTAAAATATCATAAGGTTTCTCTGTCATAGATGTTTGCAGTTTAACTACATAATCTAATAAGCTTCATTGAACTCAGCACAAAAAATTAATATCACCCTTTATCTTGAAATAATTAGTTATAAGACTTCTTGCCCAACTTTTTTGTTTAAAAAATGCATGAGGATTTTAGGATCAAAAAGGGAAAATAAGTTATAAAGGAGCTAAAGCAGCAAAATAACTTTAGTCCACTTTATCATAAATGAAAATAGCTTATTTCAATGGTATTTGGGTCTAAAATTTCTGGTATTTCCAGAACCTGGAAATGGGGGATAAGCATTGGTGAGTATCGTATACTGAGCGAGAGGGGTTTATGCAGCCCAGTAGCTACAGACAATCGCAAAATATCAAATTTTCCACCCACATTTGCTGAGAGTCAATTCCATGCTATGTAAATCTCTAAAATCTTTAACATGACCCCAGGTAATTTAATTATAGAATATGCATAAAATGAAAAGAGAATAAGAGGAAACACATATCAATTTTTAGATTTACAGAAAAATTCAAATTGAAAATAGTAGTTCTTGGAGTTTTGAAAGTATATGGATGGAATCTTTGGCCACTAAACTCATGAAAACATTCTCAACATCTCCAATCATTAGGGAAATGCAAATCAAAACCAAAATGAAGTGTCACCTATTTCCACTGAAAATGCCTTGCATTAAAAAATCCCAATACACCAGATGCTGGTGTGAGCGCAGAAAGAATGGAACTTGTATACACCGTTGGTTGAACTGCAAACTAGTGCAACCTCCATGGAAAATTGTATGAAGATGCCTCAAAGACCTAAAAGTAGACCTACCCTTTGATCAGCAATACCACTGCTGGGTATATACCCAAAGGAAAAAAAGATCATTTTATATAAAGGACGCCTGCCCTTGAAGGTTTACGGCAGCACAGTTAAGAATTGCAAAGAATGGAAACAACCCAAGTGCCCCCCAATACAGGAGTAGATTAATAACATGTGGTACACATGTGCGCATACTCAGAAGTACCAGTCGGCCATCATGACAGTAGTGATCTAATGTCTTTTGGGAGACTTGGATGAAACTTGAAAACATTCTTCTAAGTGAAAGTTTACAAGAATGAAGTAACAAATACATGTAAAATCACGAGAGTGGAGGAAAAAACACATGTACTTAATACCAACGTGGAACTAATTGAACAACACTTAAGTGCACATAGCGAAATAAATATTGATAATCAAGCTGGGGCAGGGTAGGGAAGGAGACAGGTGAATTCCCAGCTATAACAGTGCACAGTATCTGGGTAAAGGGCGTTCTCATAACTTCAACTCCATCTGTACAAAAAGTATGTGAACAAATCATGTACCCCATAACATTATGAGATGTTAAAAATTAAGTAAATTTAAATTAAATAAATCCAAAAGATGATAGATCATTCAGATTAGTTTGGCTGTACCTTCATGCATTTACAGGAGGGATGGTGGGTGAGAAGTAAGGTTATAGAGGTGGACATACTGTGAATGGGTTTTTACTATAAAATGGAAGATTGCTGTTTTTGTAGGGTTTGAAATTAATTGCAGCATTATCTATATAAGTTTTTCAGAAAAAAAGTCTTCTTGCAGAAAACAGTTAGGGATGATGGTATCAAAGAATTCAGGTTCTGAAATATAGTTAGTGAAATATAATAAAACTTTAACAGAGGAGAGAATATAGTGAATGGAAAAGGAAACATGGGTACAGGAAATATTTCTGAGGTGTAAGTTGGTGATTGCCTGAATCATAAGCTGTTTGAACCATCGTAACAGTATGGTTCTTATTTCATTTTACATCTTTCAAAGTTTATTGGGGCTATATCCTAAGAACATAGGTCAGTAAAAACCAGATATAATTATTTCTTTACTAGTTTTTGGTACTAAGTTATAGTCAGTTCAATTTCTCTATTGCATCAGCAGAGGTTTGGAAAATCAGTAAAAATCCACTAAATTCTCTGGGGTCACTTCATAGAATATGAACATTCAGCACACAGAGAAATTACTTAAAATATCTTTACATAGCTTTTATTGAATTTTTTTTTTCATTTTTATCATCCTGAAAATCAATTTCCCTTTAAATTGAAAATCTTATAAGGGGAAAAAAATAAAATTTGTTTTTAAGATAACTGTCTAAAGAGCACTTGGGAAAAATAGAAAGTGAAAAGGTATCAGGGTGATCATTTTTAGCAAAATAATAAAAAGAAGATTACACTTCACATAGCCATAGAAAGGATATCTGTGTCTTCTATATGCAAACTGGATTGATGTTTGACTGTTAGGCTGCTTCTGTCTGCCTCCTTTGAACATGCAGTCAGCAGAAACGAAGAATCATTCTATTGAAGCAATTTACGCAAGTGACAATGTCACAGGGATATAGCCTATTTTTTTTAGCTAAAGCAGTATTTTTTCCAATATTCAATTTTTAAATATACAAATCAATTGTAAGTCTGCTCTTGTTACTTTGAAAGAGAAAACCATTAATGACATTCTTTTTAGCCTCTGATGGATGTGATCGAAACACAATAATATATCTATTCATCTTGTTCTGGAAGCTGTGCTGTACACAAGCTGAGTATGTAAATAAACATTGTATACACTTCATGGTGTATTTTATTTATTTATTTTATCAGCTCCTTTAAAATTTTATGTTCTGTAGTCTCAGAATTACCACAATGTTATATCTGATAAATAGAAACCACCAAATCGCTTGACTTCTCCAGGTAACGTCTACTCGTAACGGGTACTCGTAATGTCACTGCAGGACGCTATATGTTACAAGATCATCTGTGATTAAATGACTCATTGTAAGGTGTCAACAACTCTTTGAAACATGGACTTTGTTAGCTAGATATTAACATTCTACTGAACTGGTAAGAATGAAGTCAATTCCCTATGCAGAAGGTGAAGTAAAGTGTGGTTTTGCCCACCTGGGAAGCCGTCAAAATGAGAGGGGGTCGCCTGCCTGCTTCAGCATAATGAGATTTTTTTTATTACTATGCTGAATTCCACTATGTAAATATAAAATAATTTTTTATCAATTCTATTGTTGTACTTGTGATGGTCATTTTTGTGGTTTCTTTTACTATGAATTAAACTTCTCTAACCAAACAAATGTGCTATCAGTGTGAGTTTTGCATTGCTTCAAAATATTTTATATGTCATTTATGTAGCTAAGACACAAATGATAACAACAATAATTAGAATCATGAACAATTAAGTTTTAATATGAATACATTTTCTGCAAATCTCCTTTTATACAACACAGACATCTTTATCAATTTCTTCTTTAAAGAACTCAACTTCTTAGAACTTCCTGTTGTTTAGTTTTTACTCATTCATATTTTAGAAAAAAGCAAAAGAAAACCACTGGAGGATGAAGTAAGGAAGACTTATTCTTATAGTGCTGGGTGAGCATTTTCAAAAGTTTAGTATTAAATATCTAGAACTTTAGTAAAATTATGTGCTTTATCTTAGTCCTTCTCTGAGATGAAGGGTGTAAAATTTTCTAATATAATTGTAATGTTTGGATATTATCAAAATACTTAGTTCAACACATTGACTTGTAAAGTGAAAAATTAACATATTTACGCAACAGAAGGAAATTATGTATAAAAATTTATGTTAGGCACCACTTCTTGGGAGGGCAAATCAATCTTGAAGCCTTCTCTTCCTGTTCCCTGTA
Organism: Loris lydekkerianus; assembly: GCA_963574355.1. NCBI lineage: Eukaryota > Metazoa > Chordata > Mammalia > Primates > Lorisidae > Loris > Loris lydekkerianus. Next base: position 18,006 of record CAUYPK010019252.1, read on the forward strand.
TTTAAGATCCACCACTTTCCCTTCCCGATCTCTTCCTCGGAGAAAAATTCTCACGTATGCCCCAGGAGGCCAGCCTAAAGATATTCATTGAAATATTGTCTGCGATACCCTAGAAGGTAAGCCACGTGCACTCAGAGAACTGTGTCTACTTTGCTCACAGATATAGACCCTGTGTCAGGGATTCACAGTAGATACTTCCCGTTTTATACTACTGTAAGTAATACTATATAGACTGGGCAATTTACAGTGAACAGGGATTGTTCTGTTCAGTGTTCTGAGCCTAAGAAATCCAAGATCAAGGCACTGTTATCTTGTGAGGCTTTCTTCCTGCAACATGACATGTTGATAGGGGCAAGGGTGAAAAAGACAGCCCATTTCTGAAAGCTCTTTTATTAACACGTTAAACCCATCTGTGAGAGTGGAGCCCCCATAGTCTAATTACCTCCCAAAAGTCCCAACTCTCACTACTGTTAACAATGACTGTTAAATTACAACATGAGCCTCTGAGGGGACCAATTTCAAATCATAGCGCAGTGCTTATGAATATTTGTAATATAAACCATACTGCAGGAATTTGAAAGAATGAGTTACATCTAAGGTTTCGGCACCTACTTTTTTGTTGTAAAAACAACATGATATAAAGTCTACTTTACCAGTAAAAGTTTAAATATGCAGTACAATATTGTTAACTACATGTGAATTACTGTCAAGAAGCTCTCTAGAACGTTTTTGCCTTGCATGTTCTAAGCTCTCTAGCCATCACACAACACCATCTCATTCCTCCCTCCTCCTGGTTCCTTGCAACCACCACTCTACTTTCAGCTTCTAGGAGTTTCACTACTTTAGGTCCGGCATATAAATGAAAGCACACCATATTTGTCCTTCTATAACTGGCTTACTTCACTTAGCATAACATCTTCAAGTCCATCCATGTCATAGATTAATGGTACCCATAGATTAATTGGCATCAGGGACTAGGTTCTTGGGAGGCCCAGGGGGATGGTGGAGGACAGGCAGTGGAGCTCAGGCAATGGTGCCCTGGAGCCAGGTTCCAAGCAGGTCACAGAATAGTACAGGTCTATGTCTGGGGGTTGAGGACCACAATTGTAGAATATGATAGGATTTCTTTCTTTTTTCCAGGCTCAATGATATTTCATTGTATCTATCACATTTTCTTCATTCATTCTTCAGTAATAATGCTTCAGTAAACATGGGTTTACAATCAATCTTTTCAAGATCTTATTTTCACTTCCTTAGGATATATGAGAAGGAGTGGAATCATATTGTAATTCTATTTTTATTTTTCTTGAAGACCATACATACCATTTGATATTCTCACCAATAGTGTACAGAGCTTCTAGTTTCTCTACATCATAGCTAACACTTATTTTCTTGTTTTGTTAATTTAAAAATGGCCATGCTAATAGGTATGAGGTGTAGCTAGTGTGGTTTTCATTTGTATTTTCCTGATAATTTACTAATGTTCACCATTTTCTTCATACGTTTATTACCCATTTGTATGTGTTTTTTAAAGAAATATATATTTATGTGCTTTTGCCATGTTTTAATGTGTTTATGAAATCTTTCTTGCTTGCTTGCTTTCTTGCTTTCTTTCTGTTACTGAGTTAGAGGAGTTCTTTTTATATTTGGATATTAACCCCTTATCAGATATGTGGTTTACCAAAGCTTCTTTTTTATTTCATAGCTTGTCGTGTTGATCTTTCTTTCCTGCTGCCCTTTCCTTTGCTGTGCAGAGCTCTTTACTTGGATGTAGTCCAACCCATCCCTGTTTGCTTTGTTGCCTGTGCATTTGGTGTCATACCAAGAAAATATCAAGACTAGTGTTATGAAGTTTTCACTTACATTTTATTTTTCCAGGAGTTTTATAGTTTTGGGTCTTATGTTAGTTGTTAATCTATTTTGAATTTGTTTTCAAGTATGGTGTCAGAAGGATTAAATTTCATTATTTTTGCATGTGGAAATCTTACCCAGCACCATTGCAGAAGAGACTATCCTTTCTTGTATGTTTAGTTTTGTCCCCCTTGTCAGAAGTCATCTGACTGCATTCTAGTCTTTGGCTTCTACACAGGCTCTCTGTTCTGCTCATGTGTCTACCTGTCTGTCATTAGGCCAGTACCACATGATTTGTTTACTGTAGCCGTGAACTATCTTTCAAAGACAGGGAGTCTGAAGCTTCTAGCTTTGTTCTTCTTTCTCAAGCCCATTTGACTATTTGAGGTCCTTTAAGGTTCATACAAATATTAGGGTTATTTTCTATTTCTGAAAAAAAGTCTTTGGGATTTTAATAGGAATCACAAAATCTGTAGATATCTTTGACTAATATGGGCATTTTAACATATTTTGGTTCCAATTCATAAACACAAAATGTCTTTTTATTATTTTATATCTTCTTAATTTTGTTCAGTCTCTTATAATTTTTGTTATGCAAATCTATTGCTTTCTTAGCTGTTTATTCCTATTTGTTTGATGTTACTTTAAATGAAATTATTTTTTAAATTTCCTTGTCAAATACTTCCTTGTTAGAATTGACCACTATTCTACAATGTGGATAGATTTTTGGAGGCTGATTTTGCTGAATTTATTTATCAGTTTTAACAAGTTTTCTTGGTGTAATTTTTAGGGTTTTCTACATTAAAGATGATGCCTTTTGCAAGAACAATTTTACTTCCTTTCTGACTTGGGTGACATTATTTATTTTTTGTTTGTTTATTTGCATAATTGTTCTATCTGAGAATTTAAGTACTATCCTGAATAGAATTGGTGGGTATCCTTGTGACGTTCCTTAGAAGAAATTTCTCAGTATTTTACTACTGATTATGGTTTTAGCTGTAGGGTTTCTATATATGGCTTTTTTATGTCATGATAATTTCTTTCTGTTGCTAGATTGTTGAGTGTTTTCATTATGAAAGTTACTCAGTTTTGTCAAATACTTTTTTGTAACTATTGGTATATAATTTTTGCCCTTTGTTCATACAATGTGGTATATCCTATTAAATTGACTTTTGTATGTTGAATTATCTTTGCATTGTATTTTTTATTAGTGAATCTGGCAAAGATGTTATCAATTTTGTTGATCTTTTAAAAAAATTCAGCTGAAATTTCACTGATTGTTTTCTACTATTTTCTAGTGCCTATTTTCTACTAATCTAGCATCAATTTCTGTACTTATCTTATTATTTCTTCCATTGGTTAAATGCTGACTTATTTGTGATTCTTTCTCCTGTTTATTGAGGTGTACAGTTAGGTTGTAGATAGGAGATCTTTCTTTATATAAATAGGCGTTTACCAACACAAACTTTTCTCTTAGTACTGCTTTTGTTGCATGCCATAAGTTTCAGTATATGGTGTTTTCATTTTCAATTTTTCCTCCCCAATTTTCTTTTTTAGTAAGTCTAAAATATTTCAAAATAAAAAGTGAAAATAAATTAATATATAAAGGTACACTTAACGTGCTTTAAGATATTGTCATGGTATTGTTTTAAGAAAATTCAATGAATCTTGTATCCTGTTATATGCTTTGTTGTATTTTCTTTTCCTTTCTTAGATTCAATTTCAGGAAGTGTGTGTGTCTACTATTTTAACTATTGACATATTGCTCTGTCATATCTATCTCATTTTAAAACATAAATATCATATCCGGCAGCTAATGACAATCATTGCATTTTTCAAGTAACCATATTAAATTATTTCATTAAAGCCCATATTGTAAGTCTCTCTCCTTGTCTATTAAGTGAGTTTTTGTGTGCATGTAAGGGTGTATGTGTGCAGGGTAATAAATATTGTCCACCCCACAGACGTTAGCATAGAGCGCTTGAAGTATTGCTGGTGTAATGGAGAATTTGAGTTTTAAATTTTATTTAATTTTAGTTGTGTGAAATGTTTTATTCTTTTAAATGTTAATTAAAGCAGAGTAAAATGTTTTTCTGTTAAGTGTAACTTTGGCTAGGATTTTGTTTCACTTTAACTTCTATATTACCAAAAATATATTGTGTTGTAACGCAAGGATTGGGAGTACACATTATTTCTAGTGTTAAAAATGAACACATCACTGATCTACCCAGTGTCAATGGGATGGTTCAATTAGAACATCTTTTTCTATGTAACATATGTAGTATTTGATATGTTTATTTGAATACTTTATGAAAATGACACACACTATAACACTGCCTATGCAAATTATAATTGGCAATACTTATAATTGCATTAAGAAATGAATATGAATTTTTAATATAAATTTTAAATGAAGATAAGGTACTGATGCAGAACTAAGTTGCAGAAACTAGAACCATAATGAAACCAGAATGGAAAAGAGACACTGAAAGAAAATATGCTGTGACTTTGTTATATCAGAGAAAACAATAAAGCTATTACAATAAAAACTTTTAAAGTAATAGATGGAAAGTTATTATGAGGTATTTTCAACCAATCCTAGTGGATTTGTTATGTTTCCCCCCACTAATAAAACCAGAAAAATTGCTTGCGTGAAATAAAACATTTAAACAATTTTTGACAGGATCTGAGCTTATGACTTCAACAAACTTATTCTTGAATAAAAATAAGCCAATTATAGAAGGAAAAATTATAAAATAAATCATTATTTCCATTAGTGATTTTTTTTAATTTTATGAGAAATGGAGAAAAAAGATACCTTACAAATAAAGATCTTAAATTATCTACCAAATGACAATTTTCTGTCACTATTAAAGTTGAATTTGTTCAAAATTTGAAAAAATTGAAAATGTTTCTTAAGCTTTATATTAACTGTGCAAAAACATTGCACAATTAATATCTTGACTTTTCTCAAGTACTTTCAAATTTACCAAGAATTACTCTAAGTCTGCAGCAGGAAATATAAAATGTGCAGCATAATTTTATCTGTCAGGGTAGAATTTCAGCTAGATAACAAAATTACTTTCCATCATAACAGATGGTGCTCTTTCTTTGTTAGGCCAATAATTAGGATTTATTGGAATTTCAAAACAAGAGACTAATGTTCCTCTTCTAGTTTTATTCCATTGTATAACACACATTGAATATATTTGTGCTCGGTGTTCTGAAGCAGACGCTTAGAAGAATGTCACAGAGATAAAAGCTAAATTTTTTTAGTGGGTATGTGCACATGTCACAAATAACCACCAGTTTATGGAACTGTTTACTACAGAAAGAGAAGATAATAAAGTTAATGAACTTGCATGCCTTTTTTTTTTTTTTTTTTTTTTGAGATAGAATCTCATTCTACTGCCCAAGGCTAGAGTGTCACAGCATCAACCTAGTTCACAGGAACCTCAAACTTCTGGGCTCAAGCATTCCTCCTGCTTCAGCCTCCTCAATAGCTGGGACTATAGGTGGCCATCATCAAGCCCAGCTAATTTTTCTATTTTTAGTAGAGATGGGATTGTCAGGCTGGTCTTGACTTCCTAAGCTCAAGGAATCTTACCACCTCAGATTATAGATGTGAGTTACGATGCTGGGCCTAATCTTGTGTTCTTTGCAGTGGTCATTGGTTGAATCCTGGAAGAGGTTCGTAAAGATTTACTCATTCTGTTAACTTCAGGATTCCCTTGAAACAAGTGAAGCATTGGAAAATATTCAGCAATTAAGACAAAAATGTCTGTGTGATTTATGTTTTCTCATCAATGTTATACGTCAATAGAAAATATAAAACATGTATTCTGAAAATGAATTTTCATAATATAAATCAATAATTATTTTACTCAGCTTTCCAATAGGGATCAGTATGAACATTTTATTTGTAATTGTTAATTAATATAATTACATATTTTAAACTGACAGTTCTATTATTTTTGATATTAATAAAGCATTTTAATTCAATTTATGCATACAGTAGTAATACTAATTTGAATTCAGCATTAATTATACTAGATGGACACAAGAGATATTTTAGAGAGATGGAGTTATAAAATTAATATGCTTGTGCTTCAAAATCAGATCTAAGAAAAATAAACATTTTTGTAACTATGAAAGTGAAAGGTAAATAATTGCTAATTTTTTAAATAAGGAATTAGAAAGCATGTTGGGAACAAATTAGGTATATTAATCTATTTTAGGACTATAAATTTTATAAAATATATATTCATATTAACTTTTTCTGGCAAAGTTTAGCATCTCAATTAAAATGGGACATAAATGTAGATTATGCACTAACAGCTCTCCATGGCACAGTTAAAACAAATACTACACCTAAACAATGTCACATTTATTATGTATTGAAATGATATTTTACATATATCCAGTCAAATAAAATGAATTCTTAAAATTAATTTTACTTGTAACTTTTATGTTTGGGATCTTGTCTGTGTCTCAATTTTATACTTTTGTTAAAATTAGCATAAGACAAAAATCAAAGACATCATCAGCAACTTTAATTAGTTTCATGCCTGATGTTGATTGAGTGGCGTGAACAATTTGTCTTTCTCATATCATGTAACTATGTCAGATTTTTGTAAGTTTTCTTTTGAATTCATTCAGGACCATTAGGTCATTATTTTGAAGGTGTAATCATTTATGCTTCTTTAATTCAAGAACATAATTTTCTTAATATATTTTTCTGATTCTACAGCTAATCACTTAATCTCTAATGGCATTTTTTAAAGAATTTTATTGTTTTTAACATTTATGGCATATAATTCTGCAGAAAGCAAGCTTATTCAGGAACACAGACGTGTTATAGCAGAAAACACTTGGGCCCTGGAAATGACAACTGTGTTATTCTGCCTTGAGTAATACTCAAGCTCACTAAGGTTCTTGCTTCTCTGATAGACTAAAATTACTATGAGGATTAAATGAGAATGTATTTTTTTTTAAATAAAAGTAAATTTATTTCATATTAAAGTGAGGGTACAAACAACCAGGTCAAAATATTTGATTTTCTTAGGTAGAGGTCCTCTTATGTTATGTTCCACACATAAAAGGTGTGCCAAACACCCCCACCCTCTGTCCCTTTCAGTGAGAGCACCCCAAACCCCTAACCCTCCTCCTCCTTTACTCCCTCTCCCCCCAAACTTGAATTAAAATGACTTTATCTCCTATGTGGGCATGCATTAGATTGTGTACTGGCTTCGCATTAGTGTTGGGCACATTGGCCAATTGCTTTTCCATTCTTGTGATATATTACTAAGAAGAATGTGTTTCAAAGATGCTAAGTCATCATCTTTTTTATGGCTGAATAGTATTTCTTTGTGTGCATGTACCACAATTTGTTAATCCATTCCTGGGTTGGTGGGCACTTTGGTTGTTTCCGCATTTTGGTGATTGTAAATTGAGCCATGACAAACAGTTTAATGCAAATGTCCTTATGATAAAATGTTTTTGTTTTTTTTTTTTCTTTCTGGGTAGATGCCTACTAATGGGATTGCAGGGTCAAATGAGCAAACTAATTTGAGTTCTTTGAGGATTCTTCATACTTCTTTCCAAAGAGGCTTTATTAGTTTGCATCCCCACCAACAGTGTAAAAGTGTTCCCCTCTCTCTACATCTGTACCAGTATCTGCAGCTTTGGGACTTTATGATGTGGACTAATCTGACTGGGTTTAGGTGATATCTCAGGGTATTTTTGATTTGTGTTTCTCCGAAGATTAGGGATGATGAGCATTGTTTCATATGTTTGTTAGTCACTCTAATGGAGTATTTGAGACGCCTAAAAGGTCGGTCTTGGTTATTGTTGGGGCAGACACATTAGTGAAGACTGATTACCTTACAAAATGCTCAGCCTTCCTTGGGTATCTGTAGTGTTCTTTTTGTATAGTCTTGTCGAGACCCCTAAGTCACTGGTCTTGGTTGCCACAGGAAGGAACCTGTGTGACACGGATTAGAAGTACAAGCTTGTGGGAGGCGGGGGCTAACCTTATTTGCAGGGTAACCCCGAGCCCCCTCCCCAATAGCTATTTATTAAGGTTATACACAACAGGTGTGGAAAGTTACGGTAATTACATAGGAGGGCTGCATGCCTAAGGATTGCCACATGCTCTCCTCATGTGTACTTTCCCCACAACCCTCATGAAGAAGTACTAAGCATCAATGTTTATCACATGCTTACTAGTGAGTTACCAGTCTTATCTCATTCCGGAACACTGAGTTACTTGGGGGATTGCCCCCAAGTCACAAAACATCTCTAGGATTTCCAGGAGACTGTTCTGTTCTCAGTGTTTCCTTTTAATGTGATAAGAATCAGTGAATCAGTGTCCTTTGCAAGCCTGGTGTCCATTCCTTTACATAGCCTTGCCTTATATGACATATTATACTAAACATTTCCTCAGAGTAGTTGAAATAAGAAATATATTTTATTTTTTCTATTTATAATACTGCCAGTGGTCCTCATTGCATATATGCATAGTTTAAAGCTTCTGTTTATTATCCTGTTATTATGCTTGAAAAACTTCTTTTCATATGTGTTTGTGTAATCCAGCAGACAATGGATTCTCTCTGCTTTTTCTGAATAAAATAAAACCTTTTTCTTTCTTTCTTTCTTTCTTTCTCTTTTTCTTTTTTCTTTTCTTTTCTTTTCTTTTCTTTTCTTTTCTTTTCTTTTCTTTTCTTTTTTTTTTGAGACAGAGTTTCACTTTGTGCCCTTGGTAGAGTACTTTGACATCACAACTCACAGCAACCTCAAACTCTTGGGCTTAAGTGATTCTCTTGTCTCAGCCAGCACTACAGGTGCCCACCACAACACCTGGCTATTTTTTGTTGCAGTTGTCATTGTTGTTTAGCAAGCCTGGGCTGGGTTGGAACCCATCAACTTCAGTTTTTGTGGCTGGTGCTATAACCTCTGTGTTATGAGCACTGAGCCTATCTTTCTTCATTTTTAATTATATTTTCATTGGTTATGTAATGCTATATTGACAGTATTTTTTCTCTTACACTTTAAAGAGGTCCCTTCACTGTTTTCTAGTTTATGCAAGTACAGCTTCGGAAGAAAACTCGACTGTAATATTTACCTGTCCTTTTATATGAAATGTATTTTATTATCATCCCAATTTAAGTATTTTCCCTATATTTTTGGTTTGCAAAAATTTGAATTTGATAGGTGTAGGCATTAGTTGTTGCTGATTGCTGGATGTGTACTCATTCAGCTTTGGGTTCTTAATTCCTTGAAGCCATGATTTGGTGTCTATCATTAATTTGGAAATGTTTTAGCTATTACATCAGGTATTTCTTCTCTTCTTTTCCTGTTCTTGTTCTGAGATTTCAATTTTACATATTGTGAGAATATTTTGTGTTGTTCCACACTCTTGAAGCTCTTTCTATTTTTTTTCTACTGTGTTTAAGCATATGATTTCCATTCACTCTAACTTCCCTGATTTTTACATTTGCTATATGAGTCTACTCATGCCCACATCAAGGCAGTCTTCATTTTTATTACTCTTTGACTTATCTCATTTGTTTTATTATCAAGTCCATCTCTTTGGTAAAATTATCTACCTTATTTTACATGTCATTTATATTTCCCACTAAAGTCTTTAGTATAGTAAATGTAATTTTTATTGCCAGATGGTAGTTTCACATTGTGTATATCTGAAGTGATTTTGTTGAGCATTTTCCCTTTTGAGGGTGAGTATGTGTGCAGTTTCTTGCTTTTTTGAAATATGTTGTAGATTTTTAGTTCAAAGATGTACGTCTTGTATAGAAAAGTGAAAACTGATTTTGGCAACCAGCACAGAGAAGGAGAAATAAGTGAGTGGAAATGGTAGAAAATGAGAAATAAAGACAAGAGACAAAAGACAGGATGGGATAGGAAGGTCTGATCCAGCCAGCACCCAACTGTGGAAACAACTTTATTTATAAAGTATCTTTGACAAGGTAAATCTTAACATCTGGGGTAAAGATTAACTTTATGGAGGAAAAGCTATTCGTTTCCTAATAATAAGGAAAGTATGCATGGGAGGAGGGCTGTCCCATGTCTCCTGCTCTGCCCCAGTGTTCCTCCAAAGCACTTGGTGACACATATTCATAAAAACCTGTGACTGGGTATAAAGTCTTCTTTTTCTGCATCTCCCAAAGCTTCTAGACATTTCTCAATTACACAACTTTCAAACTAGTCTTGATTTTTCATAATCCATCAACACTTTTATCGAAATTGTTGCTATTGACTTCTGAGACATCCAGTATCTGCCCCAGGCAAGTAAGTTCTTGCATCCCTTCTCTCCTTGGAGGCATTTCACTTTTTCAGATTTAATTTTTCAGATTTCAAGTTAGTTGAATATACTATGATTTCAATGCTCTGGTGGTTTCAAAAAAAGTTGTGAGTTTGGAGATTATTTAGTACCTGTTTGTTTTTAAGAAGAGAAACAACTCTCTCTCTAAGCTTCTGTATCTCCAGCGAAAGCTGGAAGCACCTGTCTTCTCCTCAGGAAGAATTTTAACATAGTTTTTTTTTTTTTTTTTTTCCTAATTCTTTTGCCATGTTTTAAAAAGGTTCCTAGTATGGTTGAATACCCCAATTTGGGAGAAAGTATTTTTTGAAAAATCCTAGACCACCTTTCTCGTCCCCAGCTAATCAGCATGTGCTGTTGGATTGGATACAGTCTGCCAGCTAGAAAAATGTTGGCTCTGGCAAGGATCATGTTCTAAAGCTAAATTGTGATCAATTGTGGCATATCCTGCCTGCGTGATAGTTTCCCCTTTCACTCTATTTTTTATGACCTCTCAATAAGCAAGATTAAAGCCAGATTTTTTAAAGTACATTGCAATAAATCTATATGAAACATACATAATGTTCTGAACAAGCTTAGACAGTCTAAGTCACTTGCATTGGGTAATGAAAAAAATGTACCTGAATTCAAAGTATTATGATAAATAGAAACGAGTGAGAGAGAAGATAAATAGAAAGAAAGCCTACTTGCTGAGAAATTTTGGTTGTTCTTGCACATTCAGGGTGGGTAGTTTTAAGCGCCTTAATCAAGGGTGTGATAAGTTACTGATAGCTAAAGATTCCCACAAAGATGAGCTAGAACACTAAAGATTAGCTGATTAAGATATATTTTTTAAATCATGTCATTTTTAGAATTTACAAAATTCATATCTATAGTGAACTTAAATATAGTATCAGGTAATATTAAATTCTTTATCTTTCTGTTTTTAGAGATTAGGTAATTTAGGAGAATTCCATGGTAAACTTGTGAAGCACAACTATTTATTTTTTACTTTCTGTATATAAAGGGGGCACTTAGAGAAATCAAGACTATAAAATATGTTGCCTCTGATGGCACTAGAGATAAAATAGTATTTGATTCTACTGCCAGTGGGAAGGAAGAAATGGCTATTTATTTATAGACCTGACATCCTAAAACAATATATCCTAAGTTCTTGTGTTTTTCAACTGGATAAATAGGAACATTTTTAGAACTGGTACACATTATGATGAATTCTTTCTCTATTAAGCTAGTGACTATTGGTTTTGTTTTTTATAACTTCTGAACTATGATGGGTTCAGCTCTAATAATCTGCCAATATAAGTAGAAAATTCAATTCTACCTTCTAAAATAATTTGTATTTAACAGAATGAGAAACTACAGTAACTCAGGTAGTTTTTGAGAAGAAGGTGAAACAGGAAACATTACATCCCTATTTACAGACTCCAATAAGCTTTTTTAAAAGTGTGGAATAAATAATAATTTTGTTTTAAAATAACAATGTGAGTTCCAAGAATGCAAATTCAAGAATCTCTTTGCTTTAGGTGATATATCTATATATCTACATATTTGTCCATCTATCTATCCATCTCTCTCTATATAATGTCTCTATCTATATATAAATATAGACATATGCAAATATTTTGTCCTATAAATTAGTGAGACACGATTGTTTCATGCAAAATGTTTAGTTTATCATAATTTCAAGATTATATTTATCTGTATAAGCCTTCAAACTTGTTTCATTTATAGACAATCATTTTGGTGTGTATCAGAATGGCTTATAAGTGTTCACTTTAAATGTGAATTGCATTCATATCTTGTTAATTTACATAAATTTAAATATAATGTGTACAGACAGCCCCCAACTGCTGATGGTTTGAGTCAAGATTTTTCAACTTGTGCAGAGTGAGATGGTTGAAGAGAACCTGCCAGTCACTATTCCCCTGCAAGGAACATGGAATTAAGCAAATATGCGTGAATGAAAGCACCAAAGAATCAAAAATCAGTTGGGCAGTTCTAGTACCTGGTTTTAACCTTATATAAAAGAAAGAGGCACTGGAGAAGGCAAGAGGGAAAGTCCTGCATTGCCTACACCTTCCCACCATCAATCTCCCAGAAGCCTCAGGCCAATCTGTGAGCTTAGACCAGAGAGAGTGAAATGATTGTTACATTTGGATTGAAACCCAAGGCCACTGTGTCACAGGACAGAACAAACACAGTGCACAATTCTACTAATGCTCACTGGGGGGAGCATTTAGACCAGGAGGAAGAATCCTCCATCTCAGTGATAGAAATCTGAGTTCTGACTAGTTTCAGCACCAGTGGAGCCCAGAGTAAATTCTTAAGACAGGCAGGGCACAAGAACTGAAGTCTTTGGGAAGTCTCTCAGGCTGCATTAGGCTCATAGCCACTGGACTTGGGGTGCCTGTGAGAAACCAGCAGTGGTGGCCAAGAGAGTGCCTAGGTCACACCTCCCCTAGCTTGAGGTAGAGAAGTTTTGGGGGAGTCTTCTTCCACTTGAGAAAGAGAAGAGTACTGAGGACCCTGTTTTGCAACTTGTGTACCAGCTCAGTCACAATAAACAAAGTGACGGTTTCCTGAAACTCCTGACTCTAGGCTTTAACTCCTTGACAGTGTTTCTAGAAACATCCTTGGGAAAAGAGTAAGTCTAATATCTCAACAACAGAATTGAATGCAGAATCACACACATATAAACACTTGGATGATGATCAAAATGGCACAATATATGAGTGAAGAAAGGACAGGCTTTACGAAAGTGAGGAGTCATCTAGACCTAATTTTTTTTAAATGTATCATAAAGGCGAATCATTGAAATCATACA
>CAUYPK010019254.1:0-37584 GCA_963574355.1 Loris lydekkerianus
ATGGAATACTATGCAGCCTTAAAGAAAGATGGAGACTTTACCTCTTTCATGCTTACATGGATGGAGCTGGAACATATTCTCCTTAGCAAAGTATCCCAGGAATGGAAGAAAAAGTATCCAATGTACTCAGCCCTACTATGAAGCTGAACTATAGCTTTCATGTGAAGGCTATAACCCAACTATACCACAAGACTATGAGGAAAGGACCAAGGAAGGGGAAGGGAGGGGGGAGGTTTGGGTGGAGGGAGGATGATGGGTTGGGCCACATTTATGGTGCATATTTTTATCTATAATAAAAAAAATAAAATAAAATAAAAATATAACAAGAGCATAAGGTAAACCTATATTTCAAACTCTGTTCTTGAAAACCAGAATTCTGGTCAGGCACAGTGGCTCACACCTGCAATTCTACCACTCTGGGAAGCCAAGGCAGGTGGATTGCTTGAGCTCAGGAGTTTGAGACTAGCCTGAGACCCCATTTCTACTAAAAACAGAAAAAGTAGTGGGGCATGGTGGTGCATGCCAGCCAGTCCCATCTATCCAGGAAGCTGAGGCAAGAGGATGTATCTCTTTTAGCCCAAGAGTTTGACGTTGCTATGAGCTAGGATGCCATGGTACTCTACCCAGGGCTCAGAATGAGACTCTGTATCAAAAAACAAAAACAAAAACAAAACCAGAATTCCATGGCTGATTCCAGGCATGAGCTATGTTATTTAGGAGTAATTTATTGTGGACAACAGTAAAAAGTTGGATGGAAGTGTTTTTGCCAAATTAAAATTTTTCCATAACATCTGCAACTGTAGAGTAATAGCTCCAGGGCTGTTTCGTAACCAAATGCAAATTTAAGAAAGAAGTCAATTTATTTTTCATCATTAGAAATAAATGAAAATAAAGAATCACAGGATTAAACTTGTCTATTTCTCTTTCGTACTCATAGCAGAAGACTAGGAAGGAACTGTCCCTGATCTTCAGCTAAAGCCAAGCTTCCCTAAATCTTTTCATCTCTCAGAAGAGGAGATGGCTCTCACAATTTCCCCCTCTCTCCAACACTGTCATTTGTTTTCCCTCTCCAGCGGGCAATTTCCATCAGCACACAATTATGTGATTATTTCTCACATCACGGAAAAAGCAAAAGCAAAACAAATGCTGAAAACCTTTTCTAGAGTCCACTTCCCCAGTGGCTACCACTCTAATCCTCTTCATTTTAATAAAAACTAAGCATTTACCATACGTGTTCTCTCCAGTTTCCCTCTGTTCATCCTCCTTTTGTGGACACCACTCCACCAGAACTTCATTGGGGAGGTCACTGATTGAACTGCGTGTTGAATTGACCTCAGTGGTCAATTCTCTGTCATCATCTCTAACTGCATCCACACCCAGCGTTTGACACACTCATTGTCTCTGTGCTCTTCCTTGGTGTACCCTGTGACTTGACTTCCAGCCTCCACATGTTCATTGCCGGTTTTCCTCTTCCTTCAATAGCCAATCCTCAGACTCTTGAAGGTTTCTCCTAAGTACCCACCTGGAAACATTCACATGTTTCCACATTCAGTCCTCGGGAGGGCCACTATCTTTCCTATCTATACACATTATTTATATAATCTCATCTGGTGTCATAACTTTAATCATCATCTGCTCTAAAAGCCTTACCAATTTATCCCTGAACTCCTGATTCTCTATTTAAAGCTTACTCCTTAGACATCTACTATGTACCTCAAACCAAACAAGTAAAAAGCTGAGCTCCTAATACAGAGGGTGCAAAAAATATATGTATATACATCGCAAGAAAAGAAAAAACTGCATTGAAATTGTAATAATATATACTGATAACGTTTGTATCTCTTATAACTGCAGAAGTCAAATGTGACTTGTGGATTACAATTTTTTTTTTTTTTTTTTGAGACGGAGTCTTACTCAGTCACCGTGGATAGAGTGCCATGGCTCATCATAGCTCACAGCAACCCCAAACTCTTGATTTCAAGAGATCCTCTAATCTCAGTTGGCCAAGTAGCTGGGACTATAGGCAACCTCTGCAACACCCCCATCAGTTTTTCTATTTGTAGATATGGGGTCTAACTTTGCTCAAGCTGCTCTGAAACTCTTGAGCTCAAGCAATCCACCCACCTCAACCTCCCAGAGTGCTAGGATTATAGGTGCAAACTAGGGTACCTGGTCCCATATTACATGTTTAATATAGTTTTTTCTTTCTTAAAATGTGTGTACCTTTTTTTGTCACCTTCTGTATTTCCCTTTAAATCTGTTTTTTTTCTCATGGGGTTGACATTTCAGTCAATGGAAACGGCTCCCTTCCAGCTACTCAGGTTTGAGTCTTTTTCTCTCTTTCTCCAGATCTCACCTAGAGGAACACCCTATAGCCCTGTTTTCACCATTTATCCTGAATGTGACCAGTCATCATCAATTCACCTGCGATGGTCCAAGCCACCAACCATCTCTTTCCAAGAGGAAACAGTGTTCTGATGTCCTTTATCCCTCCCCTTCTGCCTCCAGCTGTCTTCAGTGCAGCAGCGAAATTAATCCAGGTCACATTACCTCTCAGTTCAGACTCTAAAATATTTTCTGTTCACTCAAAGAAAAAGCCAAAGCCTTTGAAAGGTCCTGTGCGACCCCACCTGCTCTTTACCTCCTCCCCAGACTTCTTTGCATACCCTGCTGTGTTCCCTGCCGATGTCTCCATTTCTGTCCCGTTGAGACACTCATCCAACTCCCCCATCAGGGCCTTTGCACCCAGTTCCCCTCCACCTGGACAGCTCTTCCCTCAGATATCAAAGCGGATCCTCCCTCACCTTTTTGTCTTTAAGTGAATGTCTTATCTTCTGTGAGGCTTCCTTTGGTCATTTCCACTAGAATTGCAAACTTTGGCCCAAAGTTTTTGCTTTTTTTTTTTAACCCCTCTCATGCGCTATTTTTCTTTAGAGTGTCTAGCACTCAGCCATATTGCCCCCCCAAAGCAGAGATTTTAGTCTGCTTGTTCCCACCATTAAATCCTTCATTCATCTACATATTTGTTTTTAAGTCACTCAAGGAGCTAAACACTGGAATTCCGAAGACAAGATACTTCCTGTCTCCAAACACTTTACCGTCTACTGGGAAAGATAAACAGACAAACACAACTTTTTTTTCACTTTTGAAAAGGAGATTCACTCTGTTGTCTAGCCTGGAGTGCAATGGTATCATCATAGCTCACTGTGACCTCTACCTCCTGGGCTCAAGTGATCCTCCTGCCTCAGCCTCCTGGACATTTGGGCCTACAGGTCATGTCACTATGCCTGGTTAATTCTAATTATTTTTGTGGTTTGTACAGATGATGTTTTGGTATGTTTCCCAGGCTGGTTTTGAACTCCCGAGTTCAAGTGATCCTCCCACCTTGGCCTCCCAAAGTGCTAGGATAACCACGATAAGCCACTGTGTCCTGCTGAAACACAAGTTTATTTTTCACATCGTCCCTGGTATCCTGGCTTTAACTTACATAAGATTCCTAAAACATAGATTCATATTTTTCATGAATAAATCAGCATATTATTTTTTATTTGAGTATTTTTGTGAGAAATTCTTTCGTAGAGTCTAATTATCCTCTGCATCAGTTATAGACTATTATACCTGGATAGGCCCTTGGATATTGTCTCGTCTAGTTATCTTACAGAGCTAAAGAACTTACAGCCCAGAAATCACGTCTTATAGTAATGATGATATCTATTATTCATCGAATGTTTATTATGTACCAGATGCTGTGCTAAGCACTTTATGTGCATTATTGCATGTAATATTTACAACAACTTCATGAGTTGGATACTATTATTATCTCCCTTTTATAGATGAAAAAAACGGAGACTCAGGGAGTACTTTGCTAAAGGTCACATGCAGGTAAGCAGTGGAGCCTCTGGTCAAAACAAGGTCTACCTTTGGTACACAGCTCAGGTTCTTAGCAAATGGACATACTGTCCTTGTCCTAATGTTCCATAAATAAATGACAGGTTGGGATCTAAAACCCACTTTCTGATTTCCAGACCAAGTGTTTTGTAGGTGTAATTTCTCTGTTTTGGTCCCTGATCTCAGAGTTCAAAGAATGAAACCACAGGTCACAGGAATAAGTGAAAGGAGACAGTTTATTGAAAGATAAGAGAGATAAGTAAGAGAAAGTGGGGGAAAGGACCTCTGGCATCCAGGTTGGGTCTTCTTTCTAGGGGTTTATGTATTACTCTTTCTTCCTACTGGCAAGTGTTTTGGGGAGATACATGTCCAGAACATGTCACAATTGGCCAGGGGCCTACAGGCAGAAAATAATCTTAAAATTAACAAAGGAACATGGTCTGTGGCCCCCAGTCTTTGCCCCAGGCAAGGAATTAGGGTGTGTTCTCCCTCCTCCAGGAGGAAACACCCAGATGAGATACTGATCAGGCTGCTTTTTTCATGACCTTGCTCAAATATGGTCTGGGAAAAAAGACCTGTTTGTAGACCCCCATCAGATGAGGGTCTGTGATGAGACTGATTTCTGAGTTCATCCAGGCCTAGAAAACGGGCATCCCTGTCCAGCTCTGAATGGAGAGAACCCTGTATTACTAATTACTATTTCAACAGCAAAGTACTCTACTTGTTTCCAAAGTGGTTTTAGTTTTTGGTATATTTTGATGTACATAGATAAACCCCATCCTACATAATGACAGCTCCTGTAGATTTACCGTGGTCATCCCATGTCATTAATTTTTCTTTTTTCTTTTTATTCAGAGTCTTACTCTGTTGCCTTCGGTACAGTGCTGTGATGTCCTTGCTCACAGCAACCTCAAACTGTTGGGCCCAAGCAATCCTTTTGCTTCAACCTCCTGAGTATCTGGGGCTACAGGTACCTGCCACAACACCCGGCTATTTTTAGAGATTGGGGTCCTCTCTCTGGCTCAGGCTAGTCTTGAACTCCTGAGCTCAAGCAATCCATCTTCTTCGGCATCCCAGAGTGCTGTGATTACAGGCCTCAGCCTCAGCACCTGGCTTCATTCATTTTTCAATGATTTAGGAGTAAGAGAAGAAAACTGGGATGTAATCATATCTTTATAATAGTATCAATACCCTCTTTTGTTTACATGTCATCACACCAACATTCTTCAGGGGAGCAGGACATAAACGGTTCAATAGTACAAAAGCAGTGAAGTCACTATACTCTATCAATCTATATATGTACATGACTGTTTACGCACAAACACATACTGTAATCCCGGAATAGGGTAACACCATAGCCAAAGAAAATAATCATAAAAGTTTTTCCTTTTTTTGCATCACTCAGAAAATCGTTTACTCTTCTTAATGACAGAACAATCTGTGCATTTTTGCAGTTGCAGGGAGTAGCTGTAGAAAGCATTGTGATAACATCAATGCAAGCACAGTATGGTAATGTAAAATTAATGAGCGAGATGGCAATCTCCTTTTTAGGCAAATTGTGCTTTGTAATACAGCATGCCTTCTCAATTAGTCTGCTCTCAGGAGCCAGAGAATGTGGGCATTGTGGTAAGAGCTTATTCCAAGACGTGAGAATAGCTAAGGAAGATGGATATCACTGATAGACAGGGTACATATATATGGAATGTAAAGGTCTACACACTGACAAAATTATATATTTACTGGTTTCTAGATTTATTTGCAAATCCTCTCATCATGATCAGCAACATGGTTGAAACTTTTAACTGACTTGTAACAAAACAAATAAATAAGGGAACTGGGGAAACAGATTTATAAGTTAAATTCACCAAGAATGCTGCACAGATTCTTTGGCTTTCCAACAGTGGGAGTATAGTTCATGACTCTTAAGACCAGCAAAAAGCATAGAAGTCTAACCTTGCCTGTGAAGGAGCTCAGGAAATTTCACCCCAAAATAGGACTCCTTGATATAAAGAGTATTTTGAGTTAAAGGACTTAAGAGATCAAGAGGCCTTGGAAGGGGCTTTTCTTCTATCTGCATAAACCAGATGAATCCATCAAAAAGAACAATTGTGTGCTGGCTCACGCCTGTAATCCTAGTACTTTGGGAGGCTGAGGCAAGAGGATCCTTTGAGCTCAGGAGTTCATGCTCAGCCTGAACAATAGTAAGACCCCGTTTCTACTAAAAATAAAAAAAAAAATTAGCCATGCATTGTGGCAGGGGCCTGTAGTCCCAGCTGCTCTGGAGGCTGAAGCTTGAGCCCAGCAATTTGAGGTTGCCATGAGCTAGGCTGATACCATGGCACTCTAGCCCTGGTGACACAATGAGACTGTGTCAAAAAAGAAAAAAATAATAAAGAAGAATGAACAATTCCCTTTTCTCCCTCTCCCTGGCACAAAGAAGATAAAAAATACAGCCAGACCTGACCCAAATCATTTTAATATAATACCTGTCTTTCAGGGTTAACTTAATTTGTAAAGAGAGTCCTATACAAGTCAATCTGTTTCCCCCAAACTTTCCTTCTCCCTCGCACCATTTATTGCCCCTATCAGAATTACTTCTACTCCTCATCTCCCCCACTCTCTGTAAAAGGAGGGTATAAACATTTCTGGACTCGGGCGGTGCCCGTGGCTCAGTGGGTAGGGCACCGGCCCCATATACCGAGGGTGGCAAGTTCAAACCCATCCCAGGCCATATCGCAACAACAACAACAACAACAACAACAACAACAACAAAAAATAGCCGGGTGCTGTGGCAGGCGCCTGTAGTCCCAGCTACTGGGGAGGCTGAGGCAAGAGAATTGCCTAAGCCCAGGAGTTGGAGGTTGCTGTGAGCTATGTGAGGCCATGGCACTCTACTGAGGGTGATAAAGTGAGACTCTGTCTCTAAAATAAAATAAAATAAAATAAAATAAAATAAAATAAAATAAAATAAAATAAAGGGTGGCACCTGTGACTCAGTGGGCAGGGCACCAGCCCCATATACCAAGGGTGGCGGGTTCAAACCCAGCCTCGGCCAAACTGCAACAAAAAAATAGCCAGGCTTTGTGGCGAGTGCCTGTGGTCCCAGCTACTCAGGAAGCTGAGGCAAGGGAATCGCCTAAGCCCAGGAATGGAGGTTGTGTGAGCTGTGTGTGGCTATGGCACTCTACCGAGGGTGATAAAGTGAGACTCTGTCTCTACAAAACAATAAAAGGGGTGGTGCCTGTGGCTCAGTGAGTAGGGCACAGGCCCCATATACGGAGTGTAGTGGGTTCAAGCCCAGCCCTGGTCAAACGGCAACAAAAAATAGCCGGGCATTGTGGTGGGTGCCCGTAGTCCCAGCTACTTGGGAGGCTGAGGCAAGAGAATCGCCTAAGCCCAAAAGCTAGAGGTTGCTGTGAGCTGTGATGCTACAGCACTCTGCAGAGGTCGACAAAGTGAGACCCTTTCTCTAAAAAAAAAAAAAAAAAAATTTCTTGACTGTATTGGGATAGTGGATAATCATGTGATTCTCCCCATGGTTTCTTTCTCTTATTAATCTGTTTTAATTGTGAGTTGATCTTTCAGAGAACAGGAAGGGAGAAGGTTCTCCTACCACACACTCACCGTAGTAATCATCACTTTCATCTCTGAGGCTGAGATACAGATGTCCCTGCCCAGTGTAGAGATCTAAATCTCTTAAAAAATACTGAACTAGTACTCTAATGTAGAGGCTAGCCCGTGCATTAAGACTTACTGTTCCAGAGCAGTTAATCTGATAGAAATCCAAGGAGATGAAGAGGAATCTTTGGAAAGCAAATGTTTTATTTTTTTCACACAGTCTCACTCCGTTGCCCCAGGCTAGAGTGCCATGGCATCAGCCTAGCTCATGGAAACCTCAGACTCTTTGGTTCAAGGGATCCTCCTACCCCAGCCTCCTAAGTAGCTGGGACTACAGGCACCCACAATACCACCTGGCTAATTTTTCTATTTTTTGTAGACCTGAGGTCATGCTCTTGCTCAGGCTGGTCTCTACTTCTTGAGCT
This sequence comes from Loris lydekkerianus, assembly GCA_963574355.1. Classification (NCBI taxonomy): domain Eukaryota; kingdom Metazoa; phylum Chordata; class Mammalia; order Primates; family Lorisidae; genus Loris; species Loris lydekkerianus. Next base: position 7,932 of record CAUYPK010019254.1, read on the forward strand.
CAAAAGCTCCTCCTGCTTTGGCTTCCCAAAGTGCTAGGGTTACAGGTGTGAGCCACCATGCCTGGCCTGGAAAACAAACATTTAATAAATCGTGTGCAAATCCTGTGTAGCCTCATAATAATTCAGGAGGTATAATCTGATTGAAGCAACACAGGGAAGTGTGATGTGACAGTCCCCGTTCAGATTTGGGATGGTTTCAAAGAAAATACTGCTCTGTAGAGCTTGTTTTAATTACCACTTTTCTTCTTTAAATTATGGTTTCTTTGAATATGCTTGTGGATCATAGAGAAAGATGTTAAAAATTGTTAGTGAATGTCTTAACTAGATTTAAAATGTTAAGGATGTTTATTGTCTTTAAAATTTTTATATGCTTATTGTAGGAAATGAAAAAAGTGTGCATGTATAAATACAATAGACAACTATTTGTCATCTTACTGCCCAGGAAAAAGCACTCTTGCTATTTTTTCATATATAAATCTCCTACTTGTCTCACAAGACATTTGAATTCATGACAATGAAGGGTTTTTCCCTTCTTTTACATACTCAATCCTCTGTAGCACTGACCCAAGGACAAAAAAAGATGTTTTGAAAGGCTGAGAAAAGTAAGATTGTGACTCTTTTATCCCAGTGGAGTTAGGCTAAACGATGGTCTACTTTGTAATAATAGTTTTCTCTTTTTTTTCCTTTTTTTTGTTCTTCTAAATGTTTCTCCCCAAGGTTTGATTGGGATAGGAAAAACCCAAGGGGAAAGAGGAGTCTGGAGAACGGTGAAGGGTGCTGAGTGGTCTAGGAAGTTATGGGGATACGGTGGAGAATTGGTGTTCACACACCACGCCCTTGGGGCTTCTCCAGGTGGACCTGGAGGTGGTGAGGGAAAGTAAAGAGCTCTCTGGCTTCATTCTCTGTGTTCTGCCATGTGCCTGAGAAACCGTCACTGAAAGTTTGGTACTTGTATCTTGGCCAAAGAATGGAGACGAGTGGTTTGAGTAGAAAGAAAGAGAAGTTTATTAATTTGCCAGCAAAGGAGGAGAATGTCAGACTCTCATCTTAAAGTACCATTGTCCTAACTGCAAGCAGAAATACAGGGCTTTTAAGGGGGAGGAGTGGGTTCAACTTCAGGCTATTGCTACTTAACTATAACTGATGATCCAGAGAAACTCCTGTTCCCTGTGGAAACATTCTTGTGACCACTGCCCAGACAATTGTGTTGACCCATCGCCCATGGTAAAAAAAAAACAAAAACAAAAAACAACAACATACACACAAAAAGCAAAAACACTTCCCTGTTCCTCTGATTACTGGCCTTACACAGGAATTCAGGTTTTAATTCCCCCAAAAGTGAAGGCGTTTTAAAGAGACAGCTCATAAAACATTTTTGGTCCTTTTCAGGCCTTTGTCTCTGTTACAAAACTAATAATCATACTTTTCCATTAATGGATTATTCTTTCAGTTTATCTAAATGTTAACAGCTTAGTGAGGGACTATGTATAAGTATTATTTACAAAACTTATTTTTGTCATATAAAAATATTCATCCAGGGATTATCACTGATACACAGACAAGATTCTGCATGTGTACAAGTTACTGTCAAGTGGTCAGATATATACAGGGAAAGTCAGCAGGAGGCATCACTGGCTAATTGAAATTATGCTCTATACACAATCACGTATTTCTTCTTCCTTAATTTAGCATAAGGAACACTTTCTTTCATCTTCACAAGCTCTTCGTAAGCACTGCTTTAGATGACTATATCACACTTTATTTTGTGGATGTTTTAATTACTTACACAGTCATAACCTAAATGGCAGACTGTAGGGTTGCTTCTAATTATTTTTATATTGTTTTGTTATAATAGCTACTTCCTCATAAATAAGATTTTTGTTGACTTCTTAAGCCACAGTTTGGGTCTATAAAGTTGAATTATTGGGCCAAAGGCAATGAATCACCTTTCTAAAGTTTTCAGATATATGTTGCCAGAATTCTCTCCTGAGAGGTTATGCCAAGGTATGTATATTCTTTGCAGAAGCATTCAGAGTGACGAAGGCCACAGTAGTTGCTTCTCTCCAGGGTCCAACACAGCCAGAGTTCTCCATGTAAAGTCAGTGTGGACACCTAACATCTTTATGGAGAGATCTTTCAAGTGAACTTGCACACAGTGTCTTTTCTCTGGGGTATAAGAACATCTGTTCACCTCCTTTCCAGCAACCTTAGCATTGCTCTAGATTTGATTAAGTAAAGGTCACTCTGGTGACTTGCTAGGTCAAAGGAGGTATATGCTTCATTGGTGAGTCAATGTCTTCCTAGAAAACCACCTGGTTCAAAAAAATAAAACAATAAAAAATAATCCTTCCCTCCCCCCCCTCCCCCGAAATATTACTGTTAGGTAGACAGTAAGGACCTCTAGCAACTCCTGGGGACAAAGGTGGGTGCCCCAAGCAACTGTCACACCTGGGGGGCATGAGGGAATTCCTTACGAATCAACCAATGAGAACTTGGCATGCCAACTGCAAATACAGAGGATTCTCTAGCTCCAGGGCCAAGAAGCTCAGGCACAATAGAGCCTGGAAGGTGACTTAGAACAACCTTAAGGCTATATGTCATTAGTCTACACTGAGGTTCACCCTGCTTCCCTGCATTGGGCTTTCAGAGAGTCTCATGGGAGTTCTGCATTTGTAGTAAGACTAGGTTATGTGATTCCCAACTGTTTGTCAAAGTGGTTCTGATACAAGACTCAGAAATAAGTCTCATCACAGACTCCCATCTATAGACACAAATAGGCCCTTTCCAGGCTGCATTCTCTGGGTTCAAGCAATGTCATGAAAAAAAGCAGCTTGACTGCATCTCTTCTGGGCGGCTTCTCCTGGAGTAGGAACACACACCATAATGCCTCACCTAGGACAAGGACTTCAAAGACTCTATTCTTTTGCTAATTTTAGGATTATTTTCTGCCTGTATGCTCCTGGCCAATTGTAACATGTTCCAAACATACATTCCCAAACACTCCCCCCAGAATAGAAAAAGAAGTGTATAAACCCCTAGACAGAAGGCCCATGGGGGCTTCCCACTTGGGTTCCCCCCTCCACAGTTAGACCTTCTGTCCCCCCCTCTTTTCCTTACCTATTTCTTTATCCATAAACACTGTCCTTTTGCTTATTTGCATGCTCCATGGCTCAATCTTTGAACCCCAAGATCAAGTACCCGACGCAGAGGAATTCAAGCTTCAGTTCATTGGTGACATTTGAACCATGAGGAGGGTCCAGCATAGGTAAAAGAAAACAGGACCCCAGATCATAACTGGGGCCCACCTGCTATAATAGATGGTCTGCTTGTTGTCTGTGACAAATGTATCTCACTTTACTTAATAAACTTTACCATGTGCTTGCCTTACTTGGGGATGTCTAGTCATTTTTTGACCAATGGCCCACCAAGAACTGAGCACAGACAGCTGCCAACCCTGACACCATTACTTGCTGTATTTTAGAATTCTGAATAATAAGAATGCAATTCATTCAATGCTACATTATATTAAACATGATAACATTGGGGGTGATTTAGACAGTATATATTAAAGCTTTCTCTTGTTCTCCCAGGTCTTAGAAATGTCACTCTAAAAGTAATAGACCTCTTTTCCTCTGAAAAGTTCTACTCATTTCCCACGATCCAGTTCTGTGCTCCCCCTTTTAGATGAAGCAATCTTTAACTTTCCTCCTTCCGACAGTAACCTCTCCTTACTCTCTCCCTGCTTCCTAGGCAAAGTTGGGGGCTGCCTCCTTTGTGTTTTTCCATCACACTGGGAGTGTGACTCGCATGAAGGATTGAGAGAGCTGAAGACATTTCATCCCAAGATATGACTCCTCAGTGTAATGAGCATTTTGAATTAAAGGTCTTTAGAGATCAACAGGCTTTAGAAGGCCTTAGAGGGGCCTTTCCTTCTGTCTGCATAAAACCAGAGAGACCTATCACAAAGAACAATTGCCTTTCCTCCCCCTTAGTACATTGCAGGAAAAAAGACAAAGAAAGCAAACAGATCTGGCCCAACCCATGTTAAATATGATGCTTGTATCTCAGATTAATTTAATTTTCAAAGAGAATTATCTACAAGTGAATCTGTTTCCCCTAACCATTCATTCTCCTAAGTATCTCTTGTCTGTCCCAGTAACCATTTATTGCCCCTAAACAAAATTATTTATATTCCTCATTATCCCTCCCTCCCCTCTAAAAATGAGAGTATATAAATTTCTTTCTCTGTCTTTCTTTCCTTCCTTCCTTCCTTCCTTCCTTCCTTCCTTCCTTCCTTCCTTCCTTCCTTCTTTCTTTCTTTCTTTCTTTCTTTCGACAGTCTCACTTTATCACCCTGCCCTTGGTAGAATGCCGTGGCATCACAGCTCACAGCAACCTCCAGCTCCTGGGCTTAGATGAGTCTCCTGCCTCAGCCTCCCGAGTAACTGGGACTACAGGTGCCCGCCACAATGCCTGGTCATTTTTTGTTGCAGTTTAGCCGGGGCCAGGTTTGAACCCACCACTCTTGGTATACGGGGCTGGTGCCCTACTCACTGAGCCATAGGTGCCACCCGAGAGTATATAAATTTCTAAACCCCACTAGGATATTGGCAATCACCCCGTGATTCTCCCCATTTGCAGAGCAAATAAACCTCTTACTTTTATCTATCTGCCTTACTTACTGTGAGTTGATCTTTTAGTGAAACTTTGGGGGTGACAAGAAAGTTTCCCCTCACCCACACAGCATTTGCCTACCTCATATTAAATACTAATTTACATGTGTGATTTTTTAGTCTAGAATAAGACTTGCTGTAGGGCCATGTCTTGTTCATCTTTTTATTCCTAAAATGCAGTTCAGTGGCTGGTCGTTGTCATTGTTTTTACTATTGATACAGGATTTCACCCATTAGGGGCAGGAAAGGGGTCTCCCATTTTCTAGGCTTGGGTGAATTCAGAAATCAGTCTCATCACATAACCCCCCATCTCTAGGCATAAACAGGCTGGCTTTCTGGGGGACTTCTTTTGGAATAGGGAGCACACATTCTAATTCTTTGCCAGAGGCAAAAACAGCAAGGACTGAATCCCTGTCCTTAATTTTAGGATTATTTTCTGCCTACAGACCTGTGGTCAATTGTGGCATACTTCCGCCCCCCCCGCCCCCCCCCCCCACACACAGCATAGGAAGGGCATCGTTTGAAACTGCTAGATCAGAGACTCAGGGAGGCTTTCCACTCGGGTTTCCCCCCTTCTTTTTCTTACCAATCTTTCCATCAATAAACTCTGCTCTGTTGCTTATCTGTGTGGTCTGTGGTTTCATTCTTCCAACCCTGAGACCAAGGATTCCCCATACAGAGAAATTCCAGCAACACTATAACAACTAACATTGTACTGTAAAGCCTGGAAGTGTGTAGGCTTGGCAGCATTGGCACTGGGTGGCGTTACCCACACTGTTATTCTGAAAACTTAAATAATATTATTGGTCTTCATGTCATTTAGATCTTAAATATATAGAAACATGTGAGTATTTTGGACATACCAACTTAAGTGCCAGATAGATGGTGTAAGTAGTATCTAATAAAACTCCTTTGGAACTGATTATTGCAGTGGCTAAACTTCCATCATGCTTTTTTCTTTTTCTTTTTTGAGACAGTCTCACTCTGTCACCCAGGATAGAGTGTTAGGGTATCATTGCTCACAGCAACCAAACTCTTGGATTCAAGAGATCCTAAGAGTTGTCTCAGCCTCCCAAGTAGCTGTGACTATAGGCACCTGCCATGACACTTCGCTAGTTTTTCTATTTTTAGTAGAGACAGTCTGGCTCTTACTTAGACTGGTCTCCATCTCCTGAGCTCACGCAATGCACCCACCTCTTGGCTTCCCAAAGTCATAAGATTACAGATGTGAGCCACCACACTTGGCTTAAACTTCCTTGGTTTTGAAACAGGACACTAATAATTTGTCAACTAGCAACTACCTCCTTTTATCAGTGTATGAGAGCAAAAAGAATTAGATCTCTCGAGAGTGGTAAATTCTATAGGACCACATGTTAGAGTTGATTGTGGAGGTCTGTCTCATTTATATTTTATGCGCTTTTGTGTGAACTGTTTATCTTAGACTTAGTTGACACTTTAAAATTGTGAACTAAAATACAAATCTTAAGGCTCCCTCCCAGGGGCTGACTGACGGCCCCCCTCCTGGCCAAGGGGATACCCTAAAACTGATCTGTTAGCCATGAGAAAGGAGATCAGACATGCCTTATCAAGTCCCCTCCCTTCTTTGAGACATCCTTGGTGACTCATTCATAGGCCTAAGTCTATGTAAGACATATTTGCAGGTCTTCAGTATATGTACCAAATCACTTTAGGCATATGTCTGGTAGTTGGTCTCTGATTAATAGACCTTTATGTCCTTTTCTCTGACTCCTGGTCTTTTAGTCAAAACCTAACTCTTTCTGCCAACTGTCAGCTAAAGAATCTTGAAACTCGCCTGTCAACCTGGCTTTGAGATGTCCTGCCCTGGCCCGCGGGGCTAGTTCAGCAGGGACTTAGGGTATGGAGGGAGAGAGTGGAAGGAACAAGAGACATGAAGAACGGGGAGCAAGACAAGATTCTGATTAAGCTCCCGAAAACTTTATTTTTTAACATCTATTTAAACACAAGCGGAGGGAGGAAGTGTGCTTGGGGGTATGAGAGGGTGGGGAATTCCAGGAGCAGGTGTGGTAATCCAACGGTCAGGATGTTCATTTTGCCTAGGGCAGTAACCGTCCAAGCACTTGACTTAAGTGATAAGTTTCCAAGGTGAGCTTGCTCTTAAGTATTGGCTCCCAGCAATGTCCTACCTTTTAGGGTCAAACCAATGTACACCTTCCCTGTATTGATTTATGACTTTATCTGTATTTCCTGTTTCCCTGAAATGTATAACACTAAACCATAACCCCATCACAGTGAGGCTTCTTAGGTGTCACTCTGAGTCATCGTCCTCGAATTTGGCTCAAAATTTGGCTCTTTCAATTATTTTACAGAGTATGGCTTCTTTTCATAAAGTTTGACAAAACTCAGTAGTTGTCTAATAATTTTGTTGCAGGGGAATTTATTAATTATATCTAGTACATACACATGTAGCTACTTTGGTAACTCTGGAAATGGTAAATGAATTTCTTTAAGGTAAATCTTCTTTTCTTGTCATTATTTTTTTAAAATTGAGACAGAGTCTCTCTATGTCACTCTCGGTAGGGTGTTGTGACATCACAGCTCACAGCAACCTCAAACTCTTGGACTTAAGTAATTCTCTTGCCTGAACCTTCCAAGTAGCTGGGACACAGGCGTCTGCCACAACGCCCAGCTATTTTTTTTTTTTTTTAATAGTTGTCGTTGTTTTTAGCAGGCCCGGACTGGGTTTAAATCCGCCAGCCTTGGTGTATGTGGCCAGCACCCTAACCACTGAGCTATGGGTGCTGAGCTAGTAAATCTTGTTTTCAAGTTTGGTATTACCCACCCTACCTAAGTACAATACTTAAAGAAAACCAAAAAGTGTGCGCTTACCATTGATAGAAAATAATATTAATGATAGCTTGGTTCACATCTCAACACTCTATTTCTTTATATATAAAAGTATTTTGAAACCAAAATACTTGCCTCCTTCGGGGAATATTCAGAAAACAACATTTATAGCAGTTTAAGAACAGATAGTCTATTGGCAACAGTTGTTGCCAGGAAAGATTTATTTATTCATTAACTTAGGTAGCCAATGAAAACTTTAAATGCCCACTGTGTGTGAGACACTATATTTCATATCGTGATGTACACAAAGAAATCCAGGATGTTCATAAAGTTCATGTGCAGTTTCAAATGGCACACTGTTTCAAATTGCACATGAACTTCATGGATACCCTGTATTAGTCAAGGCTCCAGGAAGTGAATTAGTAGAAAAGTTATGTGCAAAAATTACAACACAAATGTGGTACTTAGAATACTTGGGGCATGAGGCACCATCAGATACTTGATATAAAATCTTAGCAGATAAGCAAAGAGAAAGAGCCCAATACTGGTTGAAACTGGGGGAGAAGTCTAGATATAATAAGGGCGTATTTCATTGAGTCTTTGAGAATGAATAGAATCTTGATGACTGGGCTTCAGGACGGAGGACTGGAAGTGGCCAAGTTACAGAGTGCCTAAAACATCACAGTGGTCAGGAACCATGAGAGAATTCTGAAGGGACAGAGACCTTGTTGGAGAAGAACAGTTGAAGGTATTTTGAATGGCCTTCGATTCAAGATTTTGGACTTGATTCAATGGAAAAAGGAAAGTCATTCATCGAGTGTTTCTGAGTAGCAAATTAACACAAATAAATAAATATTTTATGGAGATTAATCTGGCTTCAGTGTACACAACGGACAAGGATTTTAAGAAAGACTGAAAGGCAGCTGCAGCTCATCTAAGAATGAGATGTCATGGCCAGTGCCGTAATGAACCAAGATAGAACTTGAGGCAGGCGTCTAATGTAAGGGCCCTGAGTACACATATAGCAAAAAGATGTTCATCTCTTTGGTCCTGGGAGAATGGAAGTGGATCTGGTTAGGTAGGCAAGAAGCTTTGGGGCCCTGAGAAAAAGATGGAGCCTGAGGGATTTTTTGTGAGTGTGGGGGGAGTTGTAGGAGTGAGCTCACCAAAGCAGGCTCTCTGCAGATCTGGGAGGGGGACTGTTCAGATGGCAGAGGCAGTGGAGAGTCCTGCAGTCTGGCCTGAAGACAGAGTGGGGGGGCTGAGACTACAGAGTGGCTGTGAACCACCTTCTCCCGTGTTTCCGTTCCCATACTTCCTCCTTCCTTGTGTTGCTTATTTTATCCAGGCTCTCCCCTCTGCTAGTTTGTACCTGCTGGTTAAAAAAAAATTGCTAAGGGAGTTCTGGCTCCAGATTCATCCCGGATTCAGCTCAAAGGCATCAGGTGCATCAGATTAATTTTGCTGCTGGAGCAGACATAGTTGGGGATGAAAATCAGTAGGACTTGGTGACTAACTAGAAAAAAAAAGTGTGAACTAATATGAAATTTTAAGCCCCCTCCTCCCAGCGATTGACTGACTGCATCCCATCTTGGGCAAGGAGATCCCTAAAACTGAGTTGCTGGCCATGAGAAAGGAGATCAGACAGGCCTCATCGTGCCCCCATCTTCATAGGGATGTCCTTTGTGACGCACTAGCAGGCCTAAGGCTAACCAAGGCCTTCCTGCAGGTCCTCAGTGTATATAACAAACCACTTGGGTCTGTCCTATACTTTGTCTCTAATTAATAGACCCTTTATCTTAAGCATTTATTTTCACTGATGCCTGGTCTTTTAGACAGAGCCTAACTCTTTTAGCCAATTGTCAGCTAGAGAATCTTTAAACCCACCTGTAACCCGTAATATACCCACCTCCTTCCACATGTCCCACCTTTTTGGGCCAAACCAATGTATATTTTCTACATATTAATTTATGACCTTACCTGTAATCCCAGTTTTCCTAAAATGTAGAAAACCAAACCATGTGCTCAAGGCTTCCTGGGTGTGGCTTCGGGTCATGATCCTCTAATCTGGCTCGGAATAAACCACCTTAAATTATTTTAATGAGTATGGCTTCTTTTCTGTCAACAAAAGGAAAAAGATTTTGAGTCTGAGTGATCAGCAAACAATCAAAGGAGAAACTGGTTTGGGAAAAAGGTAGCATGTTATACATCAACCTTCGCTTCTGGTTTTAGATGCTTTCTACTGCACCTTGCCCAGGGAACATTTAGCCCAAGGTTAGACATTTGCATTAATGGGGACATTCCTTCTTAGTGTTTCACCTTCAGGGTTTCATCTGAGATTTCTTGAACTTGTGGTGAAAAAAGACTACTGAGATTATTGGGAAAGAAAGATTTCAAGTTGGTAGAGAGACCAGAGTTGGAGATACATAAAGATTTGGAGCCAGTGTGAGGAGTGAAGTTTGTGACAACGAGCTAGGAGAAATGGATTATGTAGAAAGACAAGAAGGAATTCTGAAAGGGCTATCATCAGCCTTTGGAGCATATGGGACAGGAACAGGATTTGCAAAGGAGAAAGAGATTAGGTGGGGGAAAGGTTAATTATATTTCAGGAATTCGAGGAAAGAGTTTCCAAAGAAGGCAAGTAATGGCCAATGTTGCACAGAATGAGAAGAAAGAACAGGATCAGGAAACTTTTCTGGATTCTTCTGGGTAAGACCATCATGGGGAAAGGGCCATTTCCCAGAATATCAGACACAAGCATGCATATTTTCAAAAGCATATTCCAAAGCCAAATATAAATGGCTTATTCTTTTCAAATTGTCTGAAGCTTGCACATATACAAAGTCCCAAGTACAATACAATTGACACCCAAGGGACTGTAACAAACTGGTCAACATATGGAGGAACATAAGGAACTAGTCCTGTGCATGTACAGTCTGTGAAAATTAAGTCCATTTAAGGAGGTGGGCAGTGGAGAGATGTGACCAACTATGGAGGTTCTACTGTATAGTTTCTTTTCTGTCTAATGTAAATGTTTCAATCAGGGAACCCTGAGACAAGAGTGTATTGTATCCAGTAAGGACAATATTGAGGTAATGAGAATCCTGAGTAGCTTTTATAGGAATGTTCCCTGAGTATTAATGGACTCCATAGAGAAGTAGTTTGAGTTATGAATGGATTTTTGGAGAGATGGTCCAAGTCTGTCACAGATTGTCAGTGTAAAGACGATGATGATTTCATTTTAATCCATTCTGGATGTTTCTCCATATCACAGAATCACCAACCATGAAATTTGGCAGGAGTGGTAATTTTGTTCTCTGCAGGACTAGTGCCAATAAAATACCAGATATTACAGATCAGAAGTAAAGTGTTTTATTGCTGCTGGTTGGAAAAGCTCTGTGGTATGTGAGGTTATTTCCTACAACCTGCTATCTAACATATAAATCTGATAATCATGGCTAAATCATTCATTTTGTTTTATATGGATAAAAATGCTGTTGACACAAGAGGGTTAAAGTGGCAGAAGGTATGGTAGGAGGGGTTCCAGAAAGCATCCCTTTTTATCAGATGAAAAATCAAGGTCACCCCACTGATCTCACTATAAGGCCTTCGAATTCACACATTATTCAGTTTTGGGGGTCAAGTTAAAGTATTGACTCTGATCCGTTAGTTCAGTAGACAGCACTCCCTTACATGAGTGAAATGGAAGATGGGGTCATTTCTGATGGAAAGAAGGTTTGGGTAAGACCCAGGGAGGTTTGCCTGGACCAAGTGCGGTGAGCACCAGGGGAGGGCATGGTGTTTCAGAGGGCGTGGGTGTGGGTAGGTGTGGGTTAGGGAAGCATGGTTATGCTATTTAAAGAAACATACTTATTACCTCATTAGTTTTCCTCTTTCTCTGTGTCAGATATGCTTGTTCCAGGACTAATGTGGCTCAAAGGAGTAGGGTGCTGGCCCCATACGCCACAGGTGGCGGGCTCAAACCCAGCTCTGGCCCCCCCCCAAAAGAATAGGCTTTCCTCAGGCACAGAAAGACAAATATTCCATGTTCTCATTCATATGTGGGAGCTAAAAAAGTTGAGCTGGTGGAAGTAGAGAGGGGAATAGTGGATACCAGAGAGTAGGAAGGGTGTGTGAGAATAGAAGGGAGAAAGGGAGGTCGCTTAATGACTACAAATACACAATTAGATGGAGGGACCAAGTTCTGATGTTTGACAGAAGAGTAGAGGGATTGTAGTTAACAACTGTGTGTTTCAAAATAGCTGGAAGACAGGACATGAAAGTTACCTGACACACAGGAATGATAAGTACACTCATCGTCAGTCATCCCAACAACTTGATTTAATCATTATACATTCTACGTATATAACAAAACATCATACATACTCCAGAAATATGTGCAAATATTTGTATCAATACAAAATTTTTCAAAAAGGCTTTCCTATACAGAAAACAATAGTGGGGGCAAGGGTTGACCAGGATTCAAATACAGTTTCTACCATTTACAAATTGGGAAATTGGGAAATGTTGCTAATGTTCTTGGAGTTTCTTTCATCTGTTACATCGACATGTCTTCCTCAGAATGTTCTTCCCAGGGTTTGGTGCAATGGTGGATGTTAAATACAACCATCTGTCTAACACCTGACATTGATCAACGCTCTTTTTCCTTCCTCCCTCCCTCCACACTACTTTTTCATTTTTTTTTTTTTTTTGTAGAGACAGAGTTTCACTTTATGGCCCTCGGTAGAGTGCCACGGTGTCACACTGCTCACAGTAACCTCCAACTCCTGGGCTTAAGCGATTCTCTTGCCTCAGCCTCCCGAGTAGCTGGGACTACAGGCGCCTGCCACAATGTCCCGCTATTTTTTTGCTGCAGTTCAGCTGGGGCGAGTTTGAACCCCTCACCCTCGGTCTATGGGGCCGGCACCTTACCGACTGAGCCACAGGTGCTGCTCCACACTACTTTTTCTACTAACAAAAAGGAGAAGATGGGAAAGCAGAGGGAGACCACTAATGTCACTTTTCTCTTTCCTGTTCCAATGGAAGACTCTCCGTGGCTGGTGTGTGTGTTTCTGGAGGTTCCAGCCCCTTACACAAGGATTCCCTCTGCCACAGGTGCAGTCCCTTCAAGTTCCTGAGCCTACAAGTGTTTGGGTTAGGGCAGCACCTGTGGCTCAAAGGAGTAGGGCACTGGTCCCATATGCCGGAGGCGGCGGGTTCAAACCCAGCCTCGGCCAAAAACTGCAAAAAAAAAAAAAAAAAAAAAGAATTTGTTTTAACATTCTACTCTTGCCACCTGGACATTCATGAGAATTTTTGAAATAGGGGCCTGTTATTTGCATTTTGGGTGGGACCCCCAAACTTACATAGGCGGTCTTGGCCAGAAGATGGTCACTCAGGTCACGTGCTCCTGTCCCGTAAGCAAGCCTGGTCTTTTTTCCCCCTGTTCTTCCTGCAGAGATGAACCCCTGGAAGGTGAGGGATGGGCTAGCCACCCTCCGTGGAGAGAATGACAGGGGAGAATGGGAAAGACTCTTGGGAAATCCTTTTTCTGGTGTGAAAGAATAAAAAAAGAAATGAAAGACACGTGTTGTCTTCTAAGGTTTAATTGGTCAGTGGAAGCGTCACCGAAAGCCGGAATGAATATTTACATCTATTCCTTCTCTCCTTTACATTACATATTTGCAGCCCTACGATATACATATTCACATATCCTTAAACACAAACCAAATAATACAGCTGCCAAAGGATTTAGATATTTTAGGACACATTTGTTTCTCTTACATTTTGTTGATGTCTAAACACAGACCTTTGAAGTGGAAATTCCCTCATCTAACTTAATTTATTCACATCTTTACATTGACTATCTGGATGGTTTTTATGATGAGTTATGCTGAAGCTTGGTTTACAACCTCTAAAAGCAAGGACCGAGACCCTGCACAGTGTTTTTTACTGAAGAGGCGAGATGCGGATGATTTTAATAAACTTGGTGATTGATTTTGTCTAACCTGGGCCTAGCTTTCTAGGAAGGACTTGTAAAGAAGGGAAATCAGTAGGCATGTGTAGTCTGTGACACCTTGCACTAGTCCATGCCTGGGGAGTCAGCGTGGAAGCCAGTAAGACGTGAGTTGAAACTAAGACTCAGGAACCAATTTTCAAGGCAGTGGATGTGGTTCAGATAGCCACAGTTAAAGCTATCCTGCTATGAAATAGAAGGAGATGTTTTGTCAGAGTCTCTTTGCCTTCTGCGTGGGGAAGTGTTCAAAGACCTTGAATAGCAAGAAAAAGACATCAAGATAAGTGAGCTCAGGAGCCTTCTCAGGTGCACATCTCCGTGACACTGTCAAGGACCCAGAGGGGCTGGCTCTGCAGCAAGAGATGGAAACAGGGTTCTGCATTGTCTAACGATCTGCTGACCAAGGCTTATCACCTACACCGTGCTACTCAGTGTCAAAGGAAAGAAAGAAACAGCAGATGCAAGATTTTATTTTGAGTTTTTTTTTTCTAGATTTCTGACCAGATTTAGGAGTTGAAATGCCAAATTACCATGTGAAAGCCCAGTCACTGGATACAGACGTCTTCTAATTTAAAACAAAACCCACAAGAGACAGCACCACAAATCTTTTTACCATAGTTAAAAAAAAAAAAATAAAGTTGGAGCATGGTGTCCTAAACCAAAGAAGCTTGGATAAGTATCTGAAATTTTAATTAAATAAACGAGTGAACGTGAAAGGGTGTTGCAAAAGACAGAGCACTGTTTAATTGCCTGGTGTTATTATTATTAATTAAAGTCAGTTTAACTTCCATTGGAGGCTTGTGTCCTTTTATGAGAAATATGCAAATTGTTCTTAGATATAGTACTTAGCTGTCAAGATAAAAGCAGTTTTTATCAAGGGAAGGAAAACAAATTTGGGCTCACGGAGAACCAGGAAACCAGGATTACTGTGAAATTCAGAAAAAAAAAAAGATGATTAAAGTCAATGCTCTGAAAAGTAAGAAATAAAACAAAAGACAAAAGAAAACCACAAAAAATCATTCCTAATTTAAAAAGGAGAAAAAAAGTTTTACACTGGAATCCTGACAAGCCAACAGGAGGCTATCAACTGATTTGGAAAATGGAGAGCAAAGTTAGTACCGTGTTGCTAGGCAACAGATTTCTAAGCCCAGCTCTCCTCATTTCTTAAAGGGAGGGTGGGATGTTTTGGTTTTGCAAATACTAGCTATTTATCGACTTAAATAGAATAAGAAGGGCTAAGCCAGAAGGAGCAGAAGAGCAGGCCCCTAATTTGATCAGGAAGCCTAAAGTTGGGTGGTCACAAGGCGTGCGTTTGGGAGGTGAAATCATGGTTATCCAAGGCTACTCAGACACAAGTAGATTCTCTGTGACATAGATGATTCTGAATTAGAGTTCAAACCGAAGAGAATCATAAATGACCAATAAAAATTAATTGCAAAAGATAAAATTGATACAGGGCAGGTGGCATCCGGCTTGGGCGAGTTGCCCAGAAGGACATGACACCCTTCTGTGTCACCATCCTGGGGGGTGTTGGAGTGGGACGCCGGGAGGTGAGGCTGGAGAACCAAGTGCTGTGGAAAGGGGCAAGTGGGGCTGAAGCTCGCATGTCTCTAAGAAGTTGAGGGAGACCACAGCACAGCCCTTGCTGCTGCCCGAGCCACCTCTTCTTCCCTTGTTTCAGAGTATAGTGCTTACCAGTGTGAGGCTGCCCTCCATGGCACACACACAGCTTCTGAGGCTGAGAGTGACAGCGATACAGGGTTCTCCCATTCAGGGCTGAACAGGGACTCGCCTGGACAATTTCAGGTAAGTTTCCTAGGCCTGGGCAATTTTATGAAGGCCATGGGTCATTCTCCTTGCTCCAGGCAGAAGGGACTATACTATATCCATTCATTTGTTAGCCTGTATATACCCCTAGACAAAGGACCCATTGGGAGATTTTCTGACTTGGTTCTTTCCTTCTGCCAGAAGCTTTGGTGCTTCTTCTTTTTGCCTTTCTGGCGAATAAATCCTATCTTCCCACTGATCTGAGGTCATGGGTTCATTCTTCAAGTGTCTGACCAAGGACCTACTGAAGAAAGAAATTCTGGTAACAAAATGGTGCAATGAAGACAAATGGTGGAGAGGCTGACAGGGGGAAAGTGGAGAGGTGTCCCTTGGAATAAGATCCTGGATGTGTGTGCAAGGGGCATTCTGCTCCTCCCCCCCAGGCTGACCCTTACAAGTCACTGCTTCACAAACACGCAAGAGAATTGGTCACTGCTAACACTCAGTTGTTAGCTTCAAGTCCACAGCGAAGGGGGCTCAACGCGGGTCAGGTGAGACATGGCTTCCCAGTTGTGGCCTTTGAGATGAAAACCCCTCTCCGTCTCTCTCACAACTGAGCCACTTCATCAACTTCCCTAATGTGGAATCAGACGTGCAGCTCGAGCGAGGTAAAGAAAACACTTTTGGCGCTTGAGAAAAAGAGGGGAGGATTTGATTAATGTGCAGTGAGGGAGTGAACCAGTTCTCAGGGAAAAGAATCTTTGATCAGTGGCTTGAAGAGGCATCTTTTAAACCTCCCAGATTCCAGCCACTTTAAAAGAAAAAAAAAAAAAAAAAGAGGCTGATTCAGAGCACAGCTGTTGTTATTTAAAAACAAAACCAAAAAGAAAGAAGGAAGGAACAGGGAAACTCTGTGAAATGGCCTCTCAAATGAATTACCTGGAATAGCAACAAATGGGTAATGTCTCATCAAAATTCACCTCAAAACCAGAGGGGCAATGTTTGGGCCTCTGTGTTGGAATAAACACAGGTCTTCTGGGAGACAGCCAAGGCACTGGTTGTCTCTTTTCTATAGCTATGCTTGTGTCTGACCTTAAAAAATAAAGAAAACCAACTAGATCTATCAAATGTTAGGAAGGAAACTGGCTTTTATCAGTTGCCTCCTGTGTGCAGGACACTGTCTCATGGGTTATACGATTTCAACAGTAATTTCTTTTTTCTGCGTGAAATTGCTGAGAGAAAAATATGAATTCTTTGTCCTTATATTAACAACTGATGGGCAGAGGCACCAGAGAGTGAATAATCATTTCGTCTCCTAGGCGCGAAGTGCAAGTTTATCCAAATGGGAACTTGGGAACTCACATGTCAGTTTTCATGTCAGTTCTTTCTAGAAAAATGCTTCCCCCTTAATTATTATTATTATTATTATTTTTCCTGATGAACATTCATTCAGAGGTTTTGGGTGTTTGACTTATCTCTTCCAATCCTTTTTAGGAAGCACATAAAAGCAGATTTTTTTTTTTTTTTTAAACTATTTGTGGTTTCACTTCAGAAGATATATAGAGGTGTAACATCCAGGCACTGAAACTCCTCATATTCTGTGGACCCGGAATACGAGCCTGTGTGGGTCACTGTGTATTTGGTTGAATTACTACCACTATTCTTGAAACTTTTAATGAGCTTCCAAGTTCTGCAGCACAACTGGGCAACGTTTGCCACTCGAGAAGAGGAACTCTGCCTCTCTAGTGAAATAGTTCTGAGTCTTAACCAGCAGAAGGGTCACATTTGAGGCTGTCCATGATATGGACTTGGTCATCACTAATTCTCTATGGCCCCTTGTCCTTCTAGCTGTTTAATCTGTAGGGTCTCGTAGGCTATGTTCAAATACTAGGGAAGGTGTGGTTATAGTGACTATTCCAATCCTAGCTGCCAGTCAAAGCAAGTTGTAGAGTGTGGCTACACAGGTGTGGGCACAGCAACCCACTTGGTTAATTTTTCTGTGAACTGTGCCTTTAAGGCAGGTTCTTCAGCCTGAGGCAAGAGCATCCTTATGGTTCGTAGAATGCTTTCGACATAGAATACAGAGTCAGAATCCACATTTCACATGTGCTAGGCCAGGTCCCGGGTCTGTTGACTTTTGGATGTGATTCCTGGTCCAAGCTGGTCAGCGTTTCCTCAAGACCTTCACATGCTTATCACCTGTCTTTTCTGGGGCGTTGTTGTCAGGGCATTGCTAAGAAAGCATCCATCAGTGACAGCTGTCAGTCCGTTATCTCCAGCGATCTTTTTGACTGCAGGAAGGGCCTCTGGTTCATAACCAAATGTATTGATCACAGCCTGCTGGAGTCTGGGCTTAATGTGTGTGCTGAAATGGAGTTTGCCATTAAGTGGGGAGCTAAATAGCTCATTTTCTTCCATGGGATAGAATAAAATTGCCCCAAGAAGCATTTTGGAAGTGAAGATCACAAAAGCTGAAAAGCTATGGAAGAAAAAAAAAAAATTAAATTTTTCAGAATTGATTACAATATTTCTGAAGAGATTCCTTATCTTTTCACAAAATCAAACTTCCCATTTGGACTTGTCAGTGTTAGCTTTTAGTGAAACCTATTTTTATGGTTCTTTTTGATTAATGGAAAAGAGTCATTTTATTATTTTTTTTTCACTATAATAAAAATCAAGCTGTCTTATGGTATCCTTAGAAATAGAAATCAAGGGATGATTTGAACAGAATATTAATATGGCTCTTTTAAACTCCTGGTTTTTACCCTGTTTTAATAAATGAAATTTTCAGCTGATCTCCTCTCCAGAACACAGTCTTCATTTTGTGAACACCTGAGTGTTTATGGCAGAACGTGATCACCATCTTTCAGAGCTCCGTCCCTATTTACAGATAGCAGGGAGCAAAAAGGCTGCTACTTGTTCTTTTGTGTGGTGTGTGTGCTTGAATAGGCCAGACAGAGTGTGAGATTAGATGACTTTGGGCATCTCGATCAATTTTATTGTAGCTACTGTTAATGACTTAGAATTCATGGGGCATAATTTCTAGTTCAAGAGTATAGAGTAGATTTTTCTTTTCTGAAAAATGATCTTGCAGTTTTCAGTGGTAAGTCTTTGTAGAACCAGGCTGTGATCTAAGAGGACGATATAGTATATTTTATCCCGCACTGATTTAATGTAGCCCCATCCTACAGGAAATCTTAAAAACTTTTGCCAAGGATGATGTCTTGCAGTGGCCCTGAGGCCCCCTCAGAATCTTCTACAGGCATCAAAACTATTTTAATGGCTAGGCCGTAACATCTTTTATTTCTGTGTTCTGAGTTTCTTCTGCCACCATATTTTCATCAACTTAATTCTCTAAAACATTATGCTTTAGACTTCTTTTCATTATTACCCTTTCATCCCTGCTGGAGCCTTTTAAGACTTTTTTTCCCCCTGCCTAATTGCTCCCTTTCTCCATGAAATTTTAATACCACAAATATACTGTAAATCTGTGAATGGACTATAGCCCTCTACATTGCAACAAACCATTGTGATAACGTAGACTTTTTAATTTTCTTTTTGAAACCCCCCAAGAACCAATTTTCATTTCTCTGGGGGCAATATCATATCATCATCCAAAAATGCAGGTTCGAAAATATGCATATGATAAATACACCTCTATCAAGTAAATAATACATTTTGCTTCTTAATACACAACGTATGACTGAAGCTGTGTGAAATGATTGGCCACTGATTGAAATGTACTTTTATGGATTTTTTTTTTGAAAAGTGAATATATTTCAGGTTAATGTGAGAGTACAAAGAACCAGGTCAAAATATTTGATTTTGTTAGATAGAGTCCCTCTTGTGGTTATGTCCCACACACAGCAGGTGGGCCAAACACCCCTACCCTGTGCCCATTCAGTGAGAGCACCTCCCCTTCCTTGTAATTCCCCGGCCCCCAACTTGAATTGAAATGAGTTTTTCTCCTACGTGGGCATGCATTAGATCATCTGCTGGCTTCATATTAGTATTGGGTATATTGGATAATTTCTTTTCCATTCTTGTGATTCTTCACTAGGAAGAATGTGTTTCAACTTCACCTAGGATATTATGAAAGATGTGAAGTCACCATCTTTTTTATGGCTGGATGGTATTAATATTTCATGGTGTGCATGTACCACAATTTGTTAATCCATTCCTGAGTTGATGGGCATTTAGGTTGTGTCCATGTCTTGGCGATTGTACTTTTAATGTGTCTTTGTGTGAGGAGTTACATGACTAACAGTAGTCACATGTTGCATGGGAACCTCCTCTTGGGAACATCAGCATCATGGATTTATCAACGGAGAGAGGGCATAGCTGGACCCAAGCTGGACAACAGGAAATAGTCCTTGGCCTCCAGGGGTATCATTAGAGTTGAACTCCATCCACTGTGGAGGTGAAAGGAACTTCAAGTGAAGACCAATGTGCACATTGCCCTCTGCCTTTTTGTGGGATTTCCACCATAGCTTCAGGGTGACAAAAGTTTTCCCCTCTCCCAACCCTCCTCATAGTGATCTTCTCAACTTAATCCTGACACCTTCAGCCATAAGGATGAGTTTTGGTATGAAAGAGGGAAAATACAAAAATGAAGGAATAAAAAAAGGTCATAAAGTAAGTGAGGAAAGAAGGGGAAGCAGGAGGGAATACTAGGGAAGAGGTGGACGGAAATAAGGGAAAGAGTTTCACTGTGATCTTGGAATTGTTCTAAGCACTTAATTGTGACCCTCAAAACCTTCCCAACTGTTGGGGCTCAGAAAACAACACCCTCAAATGAAGGCCTCAGCAGAGACCTCAGAAGCAAAGGTTTTACTCTGACCTCCTAGTCTCCTGCCTCTCAAGGCTAGCCATACAAGCTAGAATCCCTTTTCCCCAAGGCAGGTCATAGATCTCAGAACCTCTTTTTTTGAGAGCTAGCCATGAAACCCAAAAATAGTATGTGTAAAAACCAGCCATAAAGACATTACTTGACTTACCTTGTTTGTCTGTAGGTCATAATACCCCTCCATTCCAGAGAAGACCTTACCCCACACCCAAAAGGGAGGACGGTGCTCAGAAAGGGCAAGAAGAGTCTGGACAGACCTTGCTGTGTGTCCCCTTTCTATTAGCATTTGATCTTACCCTTTCGTGTCCAATCGTATTTTTACACTGCTGTTTATAATTTGTTAAACCCAAGTGTACAAATGGACACTTTCCCCTGTATCTCTGGATCTTCATTCTGAAGGCCCTTGTGCATAAATTTACTTGCCTCCACTCAAATTCATCTGCATCTTGTTGGTGAATTTTTAGCAAGTCTTTAGAGGGCCAAGGGGAGGGAACCTTGGCTCCTACATGAGAAACCTTTGCCGATCAGCATCCTCCTTTTACGATGGGGGATAGAGAGAAGAATGGATCTGTAGGAAGTTTAAGTGACTTACCCAAGGTTACATGGATAGTAACCAGCAGAGCCCAGACAGTCCAGCCCTGGAGGCCGTGTTCATCATCATGTACTTCTGCCTTTAGACCACCAACCTGACAGGTTTTCCCAGATGGCTCTCCTCCTAGCCCATCCTCTCCAAAGTCTCTAGTACTTGGCTTGGTGCCCTTAGCTCAGTGGTTAGGGCACCAGCCACATACTCCCAGGGCTGGTGGGTTTGAATCTGGCCTTGGCCTGTTACACAGCAATGGCAACAACAACAACAACAACAACAACAACAACAACAACAAAAAGTAGCTGGGCATTTTGGCAAGCACCTGTAGTCCCAGCTGCTTGGGAGGCTGAGGCAAGAGAATTGCTTGGGCCCAAGAGTTTAAGGTTGCTGTGAGCTGTGATACCACCACACACTACTGAGGGCGACAAAGTGAGACTCTGTCTCAAAAGAAAAACAAAAACAAAAAACCAAAAACAAAAAACAAACAAAACCAAAACCAAAACAAACTTCTAGTACGTGATGTTATCGCCAGAAAAGTGTTTTTCAAATTGTCTTTAGCAGGGCTGTTAGATGATATTGCCCAACCTTAGTGTTTCAGAGAATTCCCCCAAGGATCTCATTTGCCTAAGATTTCCTTCAAGGAGAGAATTCTTTAGTCACAATGACTCAGAAAGCCACTGATCTTACTGGTTACATACCAGGAGGTCATGATATTCTTTTGGAGAATATTATCACAGACCATCACTTTTGATTAGCAAATTACCTACAATCTTTTTTTGTTTCCTTTAAAAAAAATTGTTTCAGGTTAATTTGAGGGTGTAAAGAATTAGATTACAGTGTTTGCATTTATTAGGTAGAATTCCTCGTACAATTGTGTCCCGCTCCCAAGAGGTGTGCCATACACCCCAACATTGTGCCCATTAAGTGGGAGCAAACCCATCTCCCTCCCTCCCTCCTCGACTCTCCCCTCCCTCATTCCCCTGCCCCCCACCTTGAATTGATTTGAGTTTTTCTTTTATGTGGGTATTAGATCATTTACCGACTTCATATTAGTATTGAGCACATTGGATTCTTGCTCCTCCATTCTTCTGATACTTAACTAAGAAGAATGTGTTTCAGCTACATCCAGGCTAATACAAAAGTTGTAAAGTCTCCATCTTCTGTTATGGCTATTACCAACAATCTTAAGCACAGAAACACAAGCTTTATGTATATATTTTACTTGCAATATTTTATTTGTATGCTGCCTTATTAAGCTAATTGCCAGAATATAGGCAACGCAGTGAAACTTCAAAAGCAAGGAGTGCATTATAAAGGAAAAAGATTAGGTTAGAAAAATAAGGTTAATGTTGGTTATATTTATGCAAAATGTGTTCTATGCAGTTCAATGTGCTTGTTAGACCTGAGCAAATTGGCCTGGGAGCTTTCTAGCAGATAAGGAAAACAGAGAAAGTGATTAGTGTTATGAATCTTTTCAAAGAGCTATTTGCCCAGGAGTACAACCATTCTTGTGATGGAGACCTGAAAGAAATCACAATACGATTTTGGGGCCGCAGTGGCATCTTCACGGTAAACTCAGTCATGAGGCTCATTCGCTCCTTCGGACTTTTCCCTTTGTGTCACTTGAAGGTACTGTGGCAAAAGCAATTCAGTAAACGTAACCTAGAGAAGGGTCGAAATGAGGACGTTCAGGTACTCTGTTCTCCAATGGCCAAGTGCTACGGTTTGAATATTTGTCCCCTCCAAAACCCGTGTTGAAATTTAATCCCTAACGTGGCAGTATTGAGAGGTGGGGCCTCTAAAAGGCGATGGGGTCATGAGGTCCCTCTTCTCATGTGTGGATTAACAAGTTATCGTGGGAATGGAACTGTTGGCTTGAGAAGAGGAAGAGAGACCGAGCGCTAACAATCTCAGCCCCCTTCACCTTGTTATGCCCTAAACTGCCTCAGGACTCTGCAGAGAGTTCCCGCAGCAAGAAGGCTCCCACCTCTACCTTGAACTTCTCAGCCTTCATAACCATAAGAAAAAATGCCCTTTTTATTAAACATTACCCAGTTTCTGGCATACTGCTATAAGCAACAGAAAAGGAACTAAGACACCAGAGACGTATTTTAAAGCATCTAGATTTTAGGGCAGGAGTTGGTAAACTAGGGCTTGTGGATCAAATGTGATTTTTTAAAATAAGTGTTTGGGAAAACAATATTCCTTGATGGGAAAATTATATAAAATTCAAATCTCAGTGTCTGTAGATAAAGTATTATTGGTACACATCATGCACTTTTTTTTTTTTAAGGGAGCCAATCTCTCTGTTTATGCTACAGAAACTGAGTTGAACAAATTTTAAAATACAGGTGCATCTTAGAATGGGTACAGGCGAAGCTTTCTAAATGCAGAATACAAATGCCTACATACAGTAACTAAGAAAATGCCATGAAAGCTATGCTGAACAGTTTGATGAGAGTACTTCAGATTGTATATGAAAGCAGCACATTGTACCCCTTGATTACACTAATGTACACAGCTATGATTTAACGATAAAAATAAATAAATTAAAAAAAATAAATAAAATACAGTAGAACCTTTATAGTTGATCTCCTCCCTTCATTGGCCACTTCCTTAAGTTGACCTAATTTTCATAGACCAGACATGTACCTCATGTATGTATCAGTACGTAGGCCTCATTCCTTATGTTGACCACCCCTGTGTGTTGACCAGTCCCTTGGGTGGTTAACTTACAAAGGTTCTACTAATTTGCTATCTGGTCTTTACAGACAAAGCTTACTCCTGCTTTAGATTGTTGAGCAAGGGATACATTACAGATTCTTCAGTCTTGTTTTTCTCAACTGACCTGTGCTTGCTACTGAGAAGCAGTGAGTTAAAAGTTACAGTCCCTGACAAGAGTTTAGAGGTGTGTGGGTGGGGGGAAACTTCCCCTTTGCCCCAGAAGTTTCACTGAAAGATCAACTCACAATTAAGGCAGATTAATAAGAGAAAGAGGTTTATTTACTGTGTAAATGGGAGAATCACAGAGTGATGATCCAGCATCCCAGGGAGGTCCAGAAGTTTACATATCCTCATTTTAGGCGGGAGCAGGAGATGAGTAGAAGTAATTCTGTTGAGGGACAATAAACGGCCAGGAGGGAAGATGAATGGAGTGGGGGAGGGGGGACAGATTGACTTGTAAATGATTCTCTTTGCAAAATGAATTGATCTGAGAGACAGATATTATATTTAAAATGTGAAAATTGGGCCAGGTCTGGTTCTATTCTTGATCTTTTTTCTTGTAATATATTGACATAACAGGGAAGGTGATAGAAATTGATAATTCTTTTGATGGGTCTGTTTTTTTTTTTGTTTGTTTGTTTTTTTAAGAAGAAAGAAGGAACACCCCCTTCCAAGGCCTATTGACCTCTAAATACTCTTTATACCAAGGAGTCATATTTTGGGGTGAAATTTCCTGAGCTCCTTCGAGAGTATGCTTGTGGTATTTTTTGGCTGTAAGGTCAGCAGTTATTTTTAAACAGTCAGCAGATATATAGCAGAACTATAGAGATATTCCTTCTCTTCTGAAAGCTGAGACAATGGGAAGATATTACATGTTTATGATATAAAATCACAACCACGAACATACATTTACATGGGAAAAGAAAGAAGCTGTTGACCAGCGGGCTCAGCTGTTACTGAGCTTTCCTTTGACTATTTGCTGTTTGTTCATTCATTTTGTCCTCTGTCAGTGTATTCTAATGGTCATGGGATGAGTGGGCATTGAGGGCTTAAGAAAAAGATATGTGGGGAGACCTACATGACAATCATTAACTCAGTCTTTTCTCCTGTGTCTGACATTATTGGATTTTACATGTAGGATATTTTGGCCCAGCTATGGAGTGCAATCATTTTATGGGAACAGTTTGGGAAAGACTAGTTTGAAACAGAAGTGGACACTAACTTCTTTACTGCAAGACAGAGGTCTCCAGTGTTACAAGGAATGGAGAGTTCAGAAGTGACTCAATTATCAACAAACAACTCTAATCGTTTCAATTATAGTGTGAGTTTTACACAGTCTGGGCACCCAAATACATATATATTCCTAAAAGTGTAAAATGTAAACATTGCTAACAAGCCTAATTTGGGTTCATTAAAAGAAAAGTATGTTCCAGTCACCTGTGGATATGAGTTAGTGTGGCAATAACATTCTTAGGATGCTCTATTTTTAATATAGTAGATTAGAAAAGATGGGCAGGGTATTTGCTCCCTAATTGTGTTTCAAAGGTGTAGAGAAAAATCTGTCGTGACTTCAGCTGTCAATCTGTGTTTAGAAATGTCACCAATAATTTGTAGCCTGGAAGTGCTTGACTTGCAGACCCCTGGTGCTAATTGGATCCACTGATGTCTGTAAAATCCGCACCTGTCATCAGCTCAGCAGGAGGTCCGGTACTGAAGCTCTAATGAACCCAGGAAAAACTTGAAATAGCCAGCCTGGCTTTTAAAAATCTTCTTACTGGGCCAAAAGTTTGGATTTCTAGGGAGGGAACTTTATTCTTCTCTGGTCTTTATATAATCTCTCGTTGGGATCCAGGTGGTTTAAGAAGGAGGTCAAGTATTTCATCCTGGAGGATACCCTAGTCTTGTTTGTAGATGAAGTCATTGAAACTGAAGAACTCCATCTGGTGGAGCTTGATCTGCAGGGAAAATGAATCCTGAATTCTTGTTAACTAGGAATTGACTTGTTTTGCAACTGCACTAGAAAAGTCCATTCTGGGAACAGGGAGTCTGTTTCAGGAACCCAGCTGGGGGCGAGTGACCTCAGAGTCTGGGTTGCTGCCTGTGCTGTTTTGCTTTGATGGCTATTGTCTAGCTTCACAGCACCATTTCCTTGCAAACCAGTTTTATGTACCAGTGGGAGGCCCACTCCTCTAAAAGAAGTGTCAGTCGTGGGTGACAGGTGACTGTCCTATGGGAGAAGCAAGAATATGTTTGGATATGCTCCAGCATGCATCACTGTTCCTTGATGCCAGGGATGATGCCACCAGTGTCTTCTCCTTAGCAGGAAACACATGGGAGCTGCTTACAATGGAGGGGACTCCATCTGCAGTCTGTCACCACCTCCAGTTCACTGCAGAGGCAATGGAAGCAGCTGGGGTCTTGAGTGTAATATTTTCCTCATGCCATGTAGGTCAGAAAATTTCTGTTACAGTCTCATGTTTAGGTACTTGGCTAAAATATAAAATAATCCCTTCCCTTCCCCGCACGTACCTTCTCACTCACCTGAAAATTCCCCGAGGACTCCCAAGTTATGAAATTTGTGGGTATTGTGAAGAGGCGGTTTGCTTTTATGACAACGAAACACTTGGGTGTCAGTCGGGAAAACACACTGGGATCTCACGGCAAAGCAGCAGTTCAATACCCTGTCCCCGTAAACCCAGGCCCAACTGCTATCAAGTTGAATAAATTCATTGATGTTATTCCTGGTTTCAGAGCTCTTGGGCCATTGCTGGGGCTTTTGTCCATGCTCCAAAACAGATCAGCGAGAAAGGACTGTTAAGTCACGCAGCCTGGTCCTCTGATCCTGGTGGAGATTCCCGCTGGTATGTCCTTGTGACGTCCTGACTTACCTGAACTTGAATAATGTCAGCAACAGGACTTCTGCTTCTTCCCCTGGGAGTCGATCATATTGTTCTTCCTGATTTCAGCCATTTCCCAGCCACCGTTCCTTGATTTATTCAATCATTCCTGGGAATGTCTGAGCTTGTGGCGCCCTCACTCCTCCTCTTGGTATTTTCCCAGAGGCATTTGATTATGCACCCCTCCCTCCTGGTCACTGTTTTGGTAAACCTTGCTTAGATTCCTTCCTCAAGCACGCGCCCCTTCCCCTTCCTTGTTTTGGTTCTACATTTTTATGAATTCTCATCACTTTTTTTTTTTTTTTTCTCAGCCCCTTCACCCTTCATGCTCCTGACGTGTCAATATGTGAGAGAAAAGGAAGATGGGAAGAAAGATGCAGTGTGACCAGGGCTGGTTTCAGGCCCGGCTTGGAATCAGAAGAGGCCCAAATGGAGAAAAGCCTGCCTAGAAATGCCAGTCTTCCAAGATCTGTGATGAGAACTAGGAAACTGAAAAACAGGCTCTGGAAATCCTGCCACCTGCCATTTTTTGAGGTCCAATTGCTGGGCTGGATTTTGAACTTAAACTAGTTTCTTCCAGGTGACACATCTTTTTTCTCTTCTCTCGCCATGGCTGCCTTTCCCCCCTGTAATCCCAGAGTGCTATACGAGAGTTGGAGGGTGGCCTTGAGAGTATCTCGGGCAAGCCCTCTTAAATTAGACGGGAGGCATCTGGTCCCAGAGAGGGGATGACTTCTTCAAAGTTGCACAGCAAGTGGGTAGAGGAAGTGAGGTTAGGCGCCCATCTCCTGAATTCCAGGCCAGAGCTGTCTTCTCTAATGGATAGCTGGTGAAAGCTGTGGAATTCAGCAAAAGGTAACTTCTGCTGAAGTAGCTGCCTCCAAGGGTGCTCAGAAAGTAATGGTGTGCATCAATTTGCTAGAGAGAAACGGTAAGGGATGGAACCTGCAGCACCGAGAGAAGAAATGTCAGATAAACCTTCAATTAGCCTTACTTTTCTGTGGGAAAACTGAAATTAACATCACACATACCACCACATTAAGTGATTTGACTTGGAATCTACAGTCGTTTCAATCTTCTTGGTTTTCTGCCCTTCGTAATTTAAGATATTTCGCTCTTTCTTTTTTTTTCTTTCATAATCAAGAGTAACATTTTGAGACAAGTGTCTAGGTACTATTTAATCATCTGAAGTTTCTTTATCTAGAATCCCTGAAGCAGGTGACAAGTAATTGGCTAATTATAATATAGAATTTGGAATATATTAAGCAGATCCTATGGTAGACCACAGCACGGATGACTAATAAGGTGGCAATCTCTGGTTGTAAATTCCTGTGCTCCTGTTACTGTTTATAATATGCCCCGAGCAATTCTGTGGTACGTTACTGAGTCATAGTTTTTCCATTGACATGTGCATGTGAGAATAGATTGTTAAAAAAGTTTGGTGTTCCATACGTTGAGATGCCTCTCAGCCATACATGAGCTTTTCTCCGGTGTTAATTATACAATTTACTGATCATTAATCCTCAAGAGTTATCCACTAATGTCAGTGAGTCAAAATAAATAAAAGCAAGAAAAGGTACTTATCTCCTATTCTGGTCCTGAATACTTGAAAATAAGAACCTAATCTATCCAGGTGAGGGACACACTTGTACCTTTCACTCAAACTGGACAAACCCAAAACATTTATACCCCTGTCCTATTCTGGATTTAAAAATAATGAGCCCTAATGTAAACAATAAATTTTAGTTTATAATAATGTATCAATAATGACAAAGTGGTTTATCAGTTGTAACAAACCGCACAAACCCAAGGTGGTAATAATAGGAGAAACTGTATTTATGGGGGAAGGGTATATGGGAATTCTCAGTACTTTCTGCACAATTTTTCTGTGTATCTAAAACTGCTGTAAAAAATATAGTCTATTCAGAAAAAGAACCTAATATATTTCTCATGCTGTAAAATGTAAAAAGAAAGCAACTAAAACTGTCCCCAAAGATCTATGCAGCTTCATATTCTGGCTTTCATGTTACTCCGTGTGACACAAAAATGCTACTTCTAAAGGGATTATGTATTGTAAATGTCTCTGCCTAGGAAATTAGAGAACTATAAAGCAGATTGAATCAAACATTCACACTAAAGACGTCCTACCCTTGTAGAGGGATGCTGAAGAAGGGATAGCATAGCATGGGGACTTCACCTGTGTTGAGGAAGTTCTTGCTATAGACTTTACATTGTTGGAGAGTAGATACATGTGTGTCGTTTTTGAACTTCGTGGGTCTCAATGGTTAAATAGGTATGTGCATACTCAAGCACACACTTCGTTTTATTTACAACCTTCCTTGAGAAGCCAAGTCTTCACTTTGAATAATGCCCATGTTGCTAAGAATAGCCTCTTTAAATACTTCTAGGTACTTGGGTGGCAGAGTTTGTCATCCACTCCAGGACACACACCTTGTGCATCCTGCTAAATGCAGTGGGACTATTTTATTAAACAAAAATATATGTAACAATAAATGTGTACCCTGGGCATGGAACACAGGACCTTGGGGAGCAGTGGGAGCCTTTTAAAAGTCTGTCTTCTTTGAATGGCCAACAAACACATGAAAAAATTCTCATCATCAGAAAAATGCAAATCGCAAACCACATTGAGATATCATGTAACCCTGGTGAGAACAGTCCATGTCACAAAGTCCCAAAGCTGCAGATGCTGATATGGTTGTGGAGAGAAGAAAACACTCTTGCACTGTTGGTGGGACTGCAACTAATACAGCCTGTTTGGAAGGAAGTATGGAGAATCTTCAGAGAACACAAAATAGACCTCCCACTTGATCTCACAATCCCATTACTAGGCATCTACCCAGGAGAAAAAATAAATTATCATAAGGACATGTGCATTAGATTTTTTTTTTATTATTATTAAATCAAAGCTGCGTACATTAATGCAATCATGGGGTACGATGCTCTGGTTTTATATACAATTTGAAATGTTTTCTTTTTATTTATTTATTTATTTATTTATTTTTATTTATTTATTTATTTTTTTTATAAGTGACTTTTTTTTTTTTTTTTTATAGATAAAAATATGCACCATAGATGTGGCCCAACCCATCACCCTCCCTCCACACAAACCTCCCCCCTCCCTTCCCCTTCCTTGGTCCTTTCCTCATAGTCTTGACGTACAGTTGGGTTATAGCCTTCATGTGAAAGCTATAGTTTAGCTTCATAGTAGGGCTGAGTACATTGGATACTTTTTCTTCCATTCCTGGGATACTTTGCTAAGGAGAATATGTTCCAGCTCCATCCATGTAAACATGAAAG
>CAUYPK010019256.1:0-33466 GCA_963574355.1 Loris lydekkerianus
CCCCCGCTGAGCCACCACCCCCCCCCCAGTGGGTCTCCTGCGAGGCCTTCTCTCTCACCTTCCTGTGTCCCCCCAGCTGAGCCACCGTCCCCCCAGCTGAGCCACCGCCCCCCCAGTGGGTCTCCTGTGAGGCCTTCTCTCTCGCCTTCCTGTCCCTCCCCGCCAACCCCCACCCCCGTTTGCCTCTCCACCTCCATGTTCCAGAGCAGCCACACTGAATCTTTATAAGGTGGATTTTACTTTTCTGCTTCTTCCACTCTTCTGCACAAATCATGCAGGGATTTTCCATTACTTTTAGGATAATAGCTCAGATCCCTTTAGCAGCACACTAGCAGGCCCTTACAGGCCCCTTCTGTCTGGTTGTCTCCAGCCACACTGGTTCCGTTGTTGCTCCGTGAACGGGGCAGGGACACTCCCCGCACAGTGCCTGTCGCCTCAGTCTCCCATCTGCCTAGGATGATTTTCTACTCAGAAGATGTTTGCTTTCTCATTACACATTCCGCCTCTTCTAGGTACAAGTTTCTGTCAGAACCTTCCCTGTTTTTCTCCGTGCTCTCCACAGACCTGCATAAGGGGAAGAGAAGTGATAAAGGGTCAGTAATGAAGAATGCTTATTCCTATTGGTTCATTTTGTTTAGGTAGGAAGATATGTGCATAAAACCATCCGACTGAGAAATGAATATTTAAGAAGATCAGAATTTGTTATTAATTGTGTAAAACATGATAAGTCCTCACCAGTATTTCTAGAGGAATTTCACTTCCACGCTGTCTTGAAGCTTTAATGCCATCAGATAACATGCTTTCACCATATGAGAAAACGCTGGCAAATCTTCTGATTGCTCATTTAAAAGCCACTGTACAATTCTGTATGTTCTTTTTCCCCTTATGAACTCCAGACACATGAGGAGGCCTAACAAGGTGGTTCAACCTCCATTGCTCTGAACCTTAAGTGACTGTGAGCCCCAGAATCCCTACCCAGCATGTTCCTACAGTCATTGTTGTCATAAAGGACAAGAATGTTAAAGCTGTTATAGCCTAGCATAAGTTACTATGTATTTTGAGTAATACATTAGCATTCTAATTCTTTCATCATAGTATACCCATGAAGAGATCAGGAAGCAAAAGGAAAATCTATTATTTTATTCAGTAAACATTTACTAACCACCTCTATTTGCTGGATACTGAGAATATAGAGATGAACAAAGGTTCCTGTCTTCACAGAGTTTACAGTTTAGAAGAAGCTGGGGAAAAATATTGAGCAGTGTACCCTGGGACCTCGTCTCCTTATCTTTTCAGAAAAGATAATACCCATTCCTCTTAAAATACCTATTCCTCTTACCTATTTTAAATTTGGTAGTTAAGAGAATTAAATAACTCTGTGTGTGTATAAATGCATACATGTAAGTGACTATTGCTACCTAAAGAGAGTAACCTACAAAATAAGATGAGTAAGAGTCACAAGTTCAAGAACCCAAGTATGATGCTCGGGAGGGAAGTGTGACTCATGGACACATCCTAATATTAGCTGGAAAATCAATAATGTTATTGACCTATTTAAAGTTGGGATATTGATGGGGAAGATGGAAAATTCTGAGTTTTTTTCACTTTTTAAAAGTCTAGCTTCCTTAAAATAAATAGAAAGAAGAGATATAGAGATATATACACTGATTCAAACAAGATATTTTAACTTATTATGTGCTTCTTCAAAATTCTTAAATTCAAAAGTTTAAATTTTTATATAACTTAATGATAATACAAATTTAATTTTGAATAGTTTCCTTCACTTACATTGTGTATTGGACATCTGACCATACTGTATATAATCTAATACTATTCAACTATCTTACCATATTTTGCCTAGATATTCCACTCTTTCTGGATAGTTAGCTTATTCCTAGTTTCACTGTTATAAATTATGACACAGAACATCTTTCCACCTCTATGTTTTCCTTCTTTAGGATTATTTCCTTGGATTAAATTTCTAGGGAAAGAATAATGAAATCACTGGACTAGGGTGACCTACAGCAAACAACTGTAAAGAAAAGGGAAAATACCTTCTTAAAAAAGAAATATCTTGCAAACACCAGACTTGGAAGCTAAATTAAATTAATGACAATTATTTAAGATTTTCACAAATGACGAAAACTATATTATTCATTTATTTTTTCATTGACAAATAAAACTATATATTTGTGGAGGACTTACAATGTTTTGAAGTATAAATATATTATACAATGGCTAAATTAAGCTAATTAACATATGCATTACCTCACATACTTATGGGTTTTGGCAACAACGATTAAAATAGACTCTCTTAGTAATTTCCAAATATATGATAAGTTGTTATTAATGATAGCCACCATATTCTACAATAGATTTCTTGTCTAAAAATTTTGTATACTTTGAGCAACAGTTATCAAAACTGTTTGAATAAATAAATAAATAAATAAATAATTCAGGGGACTAAAGTTAGCTTCAAAAAGTAAAGGACTTTCTAAAACTTATTTCTGCAACACTCTGTGTTTATTTTCTCAGTGATTCTTACCTGAGGTAAAAAATAATACTGTAAGATGTTGGGGATGTGACAGTTCTTAAAGAGTACAGTAAAATTATTCTTCAAAAGGATTTTACACTAATACTGTGTTAATTTATCTTATCCGTGCTAGGGGAACATTGTGTACTATTTGAAAATATGTTTTATTAGACATAATTTTAATAAAACTACTGTATTAAGTTTCCCTTGAAAGCAAGGGAAGTCAAAGAAACCAAGGGAAACCTGGGATTGTAAACCTGTGTATAAATACTTCTTTACAATCTGTTATAGACTAGTTATTTCTAAGTGGGAGATTTTTACTTTACCTTTCAGTTTGTGAATTAATTTATAGCCATGGGCATTTAGATCCTCAGATTCTATTAAATCTTTTTTATTTCAATACTTAAATTTTATAAAACTCTTCATTCTTTCATACGTATCTATGTGTGTGTGTTTTCGGAGAAGATAATTTTTATTTTCTTATACAGTAGTCCCTCAAATCTCCTTAAAAGTAACAAGTTAAATATTTGTTTTAGTTTCCTTAAGTATTTGCTTTCTTATCATGTTTTTTTCCTATTAATTTATTTCCTGTTTTTAAAAATGCTATTGTTTTATTTTTCCAAAATGCTTGCTGTTTGTGGTTTTATTTCAAATTTATGAACAAAAGATTAGATTGTTTGATATAGGGGGTATCTAGTGAGGCTTTTCTATCATGACAGTGGAAATTTTTAGAGTAGTGAACCAGGAGCCTCGGAGGTTCGTGGCTGTCCTGTCTTCTGGCAGCTCCAGGGAGGCGCAGTTCCCTGGAATACTTACCACACTGCTCCCTCGCCTGCTTTGTGTAAGAAACTACTTAGTGAATAGTGTTCCTTCCCTTTTGCTTTTCTTCCTTTGACAAATCTTTGTTGTGATCCTCAATAGGTTCAAAGTGGTTGGAGAACAAAAGGTAGAAATGCAGACCAGACTCTGCCTCTCAAAGAGCAATGAAAACAGCAATGTGATAAGAGATAAGGACAAGATTGCCTTGATTAATCTTATCACTTAGCCAAGGTTGGGAGTGGTGTCACCAGAGGGTTGCTAGAGGCAGTCCCACTAAAGTAAGAATTCACCATCTGTAGAGGTCAGAAAGGTGGGTTGGTTAGGAAAGACGGCACTCTGGGGGAAAGCCTCCCAGACAGAGAGAAGACCACGTGCAAAGGTCAAATGTTTAAAAAGAGCATGGTGGATTTGAAAAATCCCAAGTATTTCTGCATGCTTTAGAGAGGCAGTGTGTGGCAAGACAGCTTGTTCACCAGGAACATAGGTGATAACTTGGAGGTGGTAGCTGAGCTGATCCACTTCCACGAGATCCAGGAGACACTCCACATAGTGGAAAGAACATTTGCTCAGTAATCACAAGATTCTGTCAATCAAGAAATCTCTGACTGGGAGAGCTTGGCCAGATCACTTGACTTCTGAGACCTCTGCCTTCTTCTTTGTGAAAGGTGCTTGAGATTTCCAACTGGTGCTGGAAGGGGCTCTCCTGCAGATTCTGCTGTGGGATGGGACCTGGGTGGGCAGGCCCACCCATCTCCTGTTTCACTTCTGCTGGGATCGTTTTTGTTTTCACATGAATTATTTGCTTACAGAGCTGTGTAATTTTGTTTTTAAAGCTTATCTCTGTAAAACATATTTTGAAAGCTATAAGACAAAGTTTTCTCAGGTCTTTGTCTATACCAGGCCAATTAAAAAAAATAGCAGTTTACTATTAGAAAGAGCATTGGACTGGGAGTTCAAAGGTCGAATTTCTAAACTTGGCAAACCTATATGTAGCCATAAGGGAGCCAATTTCCCTCTTAGATTTTTTTTAATTATAAAAAAAGGAATAAATATTATCTTCCCTTCTTGTCTGAATAAAATAAAATCAGTTACATTGAAGTGCTTAGTAAATAGTAGAGAATTTAAAAGTAACTAAAATTCTTAAGGAAAATATTACCTATGCTAAAAGACACTCCTATGTATGAGAATTTCTTATATAAAAGATGCCCCTGGCACAAAGGATATGGATATTTAATGGCAATGTCACACCTCTTATGTCACATTTTTCTTAGCTCAAATCCCCTACCTAGAAGTGAGATAGAAAGCTCTATATTGAATAATTATCTTCATAGCTTGAAAGAATTATTGGAATGAGTTTTATTAAATGAAAAATTAACATTAATAATCATTTTTTACTTCATTGGAAAGTGGTGGTAGCCTTATGTCCCTTGTTTCCTCGAGTTTCTCAGTAAGCCTAGGAGCAGGTGTTAGGTTGGAGTCCTGTGCACCATCTGTTCATAGAGCTTTTCTTACAGAGCTCTGGAGAAGTAGGTCTAGATGTCTGTTTTCTTGTTGTTGGTGATCTTTTAGTGGAGCATTTACAAACCCAGCAGGCCATTCTCTTATTATTAATAATATCAATCATCCTCAATAGTAAAACAGATATGTGTTCAGTTGAAATATCTTCTTCTACCTGGTGTGAACAAGGCAAGACTTGAGGGTGAAGGAAATAGATCTATTTTTCTACAAATAGTGAAGCCAAATATTGTCATATTGGAGATGAGAAAAGAAAATATTTTCTCCCTCTAAGAAATTATTCATGAGGGAATAATCTAGTTCAGAAGTGTTACCCAGGTCCTTCTTAAAGCAAACCTGGGCACATCTCCCTAGGCCAGAGTTCAGTTTAAGGAGGACTTTGTTACCATTATGCAGAGTCTAAAAGGTACCTCTGGGCTCATGGTGTTAACCAGGGCTACACACAGAAATCATTTTAGAGTGTTTTAAAAGTGTTGATGACCTAGCCCTACCTCCCGAGATTCTGATTAATTGGTCTTGTGGGGGCAGGAGGTTGGAGGACAGACACTGGTATTTTTATTCCCTCCCAGGGGAGTCTAATGTGCACTGCCATGAGAACCACTCCTTTGGTATCAATTAAACATACATGTGGTTTAGTCAGATTTGTATTATAAAAAGAATGTTTTGGTGTCAGTGTGAGAAATGGATCAGAGGAAAGTCAGCTTGGAGGGTGGAGGCCAGGGCGGAGGTGGGCACAGCCATGCAGCTGCCAGCCAACATGCGTCCATGTCAAGAATTCCCCCCTGTGCAGCTTCTGCATAAAGAATCTGCCCTCTGTGAACTGCTTTTCTAACCTCAGCTGACCAGCTGCTGTCCTGTTTGCTGGTCATGCTCCCTTGTGTTTCTGGTTATACCTTTCTTTGCTGGTCCAACGTTTCATTTCAGGCGAATGCTTTTCCCAGAAAACCAGCAAAGCCAACTACCTCAGAAAGCCAGAGATTTGACAGCCTGGATAATTTGTGTCATGTGACCGGTTATTTCAGCAGGATTCTGCTAACTACCCCCAAGTTGCACCCTCACCAAGACCCGCCTCTCTTAGTGCCTTGTCTCAGTATGTAGCTCAGCTTCACGCAGGAAGGAGTCATGGTATCTTTCTACCAGAAGACACTCTCACCTTGTGTTGCTTTTCAAAATAGTCAGCAGCATTGGCATGATGTGAGGCAAAATGGCTAAAGCCAGCCCAAGGCCTGGTGTTATTTCTGCCTCTTAAGAAATGCTAGGAGCATCCTTTCTCAAAAAGATGATACCTTCCTTCTGGGGGGGAAACTGTCCATTCCATTTATGTTAACTCTATTTGTTTCAGCTCTGAATTTATACCTGTCACAGGAATCGAGTACAGGAGGCTTGAATTTGAACTTGAATGGAATCTCAAGTTGATCTGTTGTTAGTAATAATACATCACCTAGTGATATTGGGTTTCAGTTTTCTGACTTGTAAAAATATGAAAAATTCTATATACCCTTAACATGTGAATGATACACATAAGTATAAGAACTGAGTCCAATATTGGAATAGAGAATGCATTTAGCAAATGAAAGTTGACATTATTTTTGTTACTATGATTGTTAAGTTTACATACCTTTAAATCTGCTGAGAGCATAAAAGAAGGTAAAGAGTCTAACCACACCACACTAACAAGTGTTTGTGGTAGCTAAATGGGGATACATGTATCCTCATATGTTTATTATGTATCTTTTATGATATGTATAATAGATATATGCACTTAATTCAATATACAGTAGAATCTCTGCAGTCAACCACCTCCCTACTTTGACCACCTTCTTTTTTTTTTTTTTTTAGATACAATCTCACTATGTCACTCTCGGTAGAGTGCTGTGGCATCACAGCTCACAGCAGCCTCAAATATTGGGCTTAAGTGATTCTCTTGCCTCAGCCTCCCAAGTAGCTGGGACTACAGGTGCCTGCCACAATGCCCGATTATGACTACCTTCTTAAATTGACCTAGTTTTCATAGACCAGATATGTACCACAGGTACTCAGTGCAAGACTGACCTGTATGAATTGACCACCTCTGTAAGATGTATCTTGAGCATTTGGTCTGTGACACACAATATTAATCTATCCTCTATAACTTGAACACTCTACACCAACGGTAGAAGGTATGGGCCTTGCCCCTTAGTTGTACGTACATATTACTTTTCCTTTAGTATAAATTATTTTTTTCATGTTTTGTTATTACCATGTTTTGGATTAGGCCGAATGTCCTCTTGTTTATTACATGTTGTAGAAGATTTTTTCAACATGAAAGATTGGTCTGAATTGTAGGTGCATCCGATAATTACTGAAAAATTTTACAGTTAATCGAGACATTGTAGCCCAAAGGGAAGAACTCAAAGAGCTGACATTGAAGGAAAAGTTGTTCTTCTACACTTTCTGGACAGCAACAGCCATAGAAAGATGGCAGAACATTTTGGTATCAGTAAGACCACAGTTAATAATATCCAAAAACATGAACATGAGTACGTGGGGAGATATGGTAAGGAAAGTGGAGACTTACAGCAGAAAAGGAGGAAAGCTTCTTTTGACAAAATCAAGGAAGCCACATTAATCTGGTTCAAACAAATGAGGGCGGTATGTCCAAATCTCCAGCCTGATGATCCAACAAGTTGCAAAAAAAAATTGGGCAGGAATTTGGAGTGGCAGATTTCCAAGCATCAAGAGATTGGCTCAAGAAATTTAAACTTATAAGATCTCCCAGAAAGTCTTGTGTGGTGAGGTCAATGAAGATCCAGTACAAGTTGTGGGAGAGTTCATCAGAAAGTTCTCAGACTTCGCAGACTTTGAAGATGATGTCATCTTTAATGCTGACAAGTGTGGACTCTTTTTCAAGGCAATGCTTGACAAGAGCTTCATCATCAGGGTGACAAATGAAGACTTTCCAAGGAACAAATCATAGATATGCTTTGCCCTAGCTTAGCTGGAGAGAAACTGAAACCCTTGGTGATTGATGTAAATTGGCAAAGTCATACTCATTCAAGAACCTGAAGCCTGAAGACCTTCTTGTCACTTAGAGATCAAACAAATGCCATGGATGATGGGTGCCCTATTCAAGGAGTGGGTAAGGGGTATCAACTGAGAAAAGAAGAAACATTTTACTGATAGTAGACAACTTCCTAGGCCACCCACAAGTGTGAATCATCCCACAATGTGACATGAAAATCTCTCCCTTCACACATGACCTCAAAAATTCATTTTTTTGACCAAGGCATCATGAAAGCATTTAAAATGCAGTACCAAGCCCAGCTCCACTGAAACACAAACCTGTGGTCCCCTGTGAAGCAACTTCAGCTGTTGCATCTGTTAACACTCTGGATGCCGTCCTCTGGGTCAGTTCTGTTTAGAATGAGGTTTAGCCAGAAATGACACTGAAGTGTTTCAAGAAAGTTGGATTTCTCATTACTCAAGAGCATGATGGTTTGTCCCCATTAGACAGTCCATCTCCCATGGAAGAATTCAAAGGTGTAGGTATTGAATGTCCTGTTGCAATGTATGATGAGGTGAAAACCTATAATGAACCTGACCAGCATAAAAGTGCATGAAGCAGCTGATAAAGTGGACGAAGCAAGTGAGGATGACACAGAAATTGCAGAGACTCCACAGAAGAGGATGTCAGGCATCTGATAATGCAGTTGGAGTCATTTGCTGTGGGACAATGCCTAGCTGTGCTGAGTGGTGTAGTCTGCGTTGAGAGTGCTTTCTCCACTTAAACATTTGTTATGAGATTAAGAAACAGACCAAGATTGACTCTTTTTTCACAAAGAATGATTAAAGCATGAGAAAACAGTAAATGTATTGACTTTGTATGACACTATGTATGATTTTGCTATGTCCTGATTATGCATGACTTTGTATTATATTCTCTAATAAACACTATATAGGAAAGTATTTATACGTGTCACTACAGTAGCCCTCTTCCTTATGATGACCACCTTCATATGTTGACCAGTTTGTTATGGTCCTTTAGGTGGTCAGCTTAGGTTTTACTCTATTTAATATAACATGATATATAATTATATTACACATCATGTATAGTATATGTATTTTAAAATAAGAGAAGTGGATTGGGGGGAGTAATAGAGGGGATGAGTAGAAGGGAGGCAGGCTATCCTGTGATTAGAGCTTAGTCTTTGTTATGTTGTTACTAGCCTTGTTTTTCTTTGTTATATTTGCTTTCTAGTTAAATTCCTAATATGTCTGAGAAGAGGAAAGATAGAGAAATAAATCTATGCATCAAAAATTAAGATTGAAGTTGAACTGAAGTTTGAGTATTGACTTATTTTAAATTTAGGTTAATTTTGAAGTTTTTATTAAATACACTCTTTTTATAATGCAAAATTCTTTGTAATTTGATTAAAAGCTATGAAAATAGCTCTTCATGATAAAAATAGAGTTGATTAATTAAAAAGAAATATTTGTACAGCAGGAAGTTGCCCAAATATAAGGAGATCCTGACTTCTGTATCTTAATAGAAGACATAGAATTAAATATTAAAATTTGCATGAACTGACTTAAAGTTAAAATTTAGTATTTCAATAATTGAAATAAAACTATTAATAAACAGTTTTTAAAGTGTCATTGAAAATACTAATTCCAAAACCAATCAATGATTTTAAATAATCTATTTAAAAGTCAACCATCCAAAGTAGGTTCCTCCTAAAGCTTCACATTCATAGTTACCAATAAACTAATTTGCTTAATGGATAGATCCAGTTACAAATCGAATTCTTTTAGAAATTTTAATCTTAAAGAAGTGAAAAAAGTAGAGAACATTAAGGAACGTTTGCTGGATGCTACAGTAGAATGTTCCACTCTCAAGGGATTAACTCAACTACATCATTTAGCCTACACGTCACGATTTTGTACACAAGAAAAGTGTGAGTAGTCTTTGCTAAAGGCCCTGGATAAATAATGTACATGGACCTTTTGATCTGCCAGTCCAGTAATTCTAATAAAAAAAACTTTATTCTGACTTGACAGACACTTAGCAAACTCATGTGCCCATCAGTTCTAGAATTTCAGTAATGTCAAGAGAAGTAACCTTCAGTTTCAGGGATCCTGTTTAAAAAGCAAGACAGTTAACAATTTTCATGACACTTTTCCATGGTGCCTTAAAGAAAATAGATATTAGTTCCAAGAACACATCTTCAAGTATTTTTAGTGAGCTAAACTAGGTAACAGATTTAGAACTAAAATCTTAAAGCTAATTTAAATCACCTTTGGCTTTTCTTAACATTTCTTCCTCATCATATTCTTTTCCAATTTGAATATCATTCTTCTCTGGGGAGAAATTGGGAGATAGAGTTTAATAATTTTGCTTTTTTCTTGGTCATTTGTTAATATTACATAACTGGCCCCAAGCAATTATTCTGAAAATACCTGGGAAATTTCTGTCTATCATTGTTGACATTCCTCACAGACCTCAGTCCATGCCAGACCATGGGGTAATCACACTCTTCCTTCATGTTCTTTTTTCATTTTTTGTTCCTTTTCGGA
The DNA here is from genome assembly GCA_963574355.1 of Loris lydekkerianus. Lineage (NCBI taxonomy): Eukaryota > Metazoa > Chordata > Mammalia > Primates > Lorisidae > Loris > Loris lydekkerianus. Next base: position 10,421 of record CAUYPK010019256.1, read on the forward strand.
TCTTTCTTTTTAAATACCTGTATAATTCTCAAATATAAGTTATCAGAAAATTTCCTGTATAATCACTCTGGTTCTTTTAGATATCTTTATGATCTTTGATCTAGATTGTGATAGAATATCGGAATGATCTATAGGATAACACAAAATTTCTTTTACAACTTGTTTTTTACAATCTAAAGCAGCCCTGTCAAGTTTTGAAGTGGAATTAGTTCAAATTGAGAGGTTCTTTAAGTACAACCTACACATTGGATTTTGAAGACATTGTAGTAAAACAATCAAAACATCTCACTAATTTTTTTATATTGATTTCATGTTGATAATATTTTGACATATTGGGCTAAATATATTTACATTATTAATTTTAATTTGACTTGATTCTTCTTTTTCTAATGTGGATGCTAGAAAATTTAAACACTGCATGTGGCCTATATTATGTTTCTCTAGGCAGCACTGATTATTCCCAGAATATTTTTCACATTATGTATATTGGTTTCTTATTGCTAGTATAACAGAGTACCACAAATTTAGAGGCTACAATTTTATATTGTTTCAACTTTATTAATATATCAGTCTAAGACATTCCTGCTCTTCTGCCTCCCCATTGCCTACAGAAAAAGTTCAAATTTTGCATTTCCTCTAAGATTTTTCTTGATCTGACTCCCATCTCCCTTTCCGGTCTTTTTTTTTTTTTTTGAGAGACAGCCTCAAGCTGTCACCCTGGGTTGTGCTGTGGTGTCACAGCTCACAGCAACCTCAAACTTCCTGGGCTTAACCGATTCTCTTGCCTCAGCCTCCCATGTAGCTGGGACAATATATGAGAAAACAATATGAATTTATTATCTTAAGGTTTGGAAGTCACAAGTCTAAACAGATTGGCAAAGGCTGTGTTCCTTTTGGAGTTTTTAGGGGAAAATCCATTTCCTTGTTCAGCTGCCACCTGTTCTCCTTGGCTTGCAGCCCCTTCTTCCATCTTCTACGCTAGCAGTGTAGTATTTTCAAGTCTCTCCCTCTCTTTTTCTCTACTTCTTTCATCTCTGTTTCTGTCACCACATCTTACTCTGATTCTGACCCTTCTGCCTTTCTCTAAAAAAGACCTTTGTGATTACCTTAAATCCATCTGGATAGTCCAGAATAATCTTCCCATCTCAAGACCCTTAATGTAATCACATCTTCAAAGTTCCTTTTTCTGTGTAAAGTAACATTCACAGATTCTAGGCATTAGAACCTGGATATTTGGGGGGAGAGCATTGCTCCAGGTATTATATTAAGTAATTTAAGCTGTATTTTCTTGATTTGTTAACTATAAATTGTGGTCAACCATATTTATATAATATAATATTTAAAACATAATGAAACTTTATTATTTTTTCTATTTTTTTTAACAATGAAACTTTAACATCAACAAGCAAACATAAAAATCCATAAGTCAGAAGTGACAGGGCACTATGAGGTCTCATCTACAATGCCACTGGCAGTGTGACCTTCGTTAAATCATTTTTGTTCTTGGGCTTTCTCTATTTAACAAAAGAATATCTTTGGCATCTATATATACTTTAAAAATGAAATTATTTTGGCTACTGTTCAGATATACTTTGGTTGATTTAATGATTAGTTTGAGCCCTAGTAAGATGAATTTCAACTATAAGGTATTGTGTGTCTTCCCCAGACTTATGAATGATAAGAATGCGAATTATGAATTGGTTTAATGTATTACACATTCTATCATATGGTGAGTTAACTTTTTGTTAACATATAAACTATCTATCCTAGTAGTCTATAAAATTTGTTACTCATAGAAAATCTTGCTTTGAACTTTTTGACATTTTGCTGCTTACGCAACTACTTTAAGAAATTAGCATTTTCCTCTTGCCTTCTCTCCTCCTAGTACAATTTAGAAACAAAGGACCAATTTGGTCTTTTGTAACAAATATTATTTGTTAGCTTGATTATCTCAAGGGAAGCTTTGGGAAACTTGAACAACTTCTTATCATTAAGTGTCATATGGTTTTAATTACCTTATTTTATTGTTTCCTGGTCATCAAAAAATTTTATTCACATAGAAGCAAAATGCAAACTCCAAAACAAAACATTGTGGAAAAATGCCACTTTGAAACATTTGTGACATATGTCCCAGTTTGATGTGCATAATCAAAAATTAACCAAAGAGACAGATTTATGTGTTTGGAGATAGAGGCACAGATAGATGGGTAGAGAGACAGAAAGACAGAAAGAGAGAGATCCATTCTTTAAGGAGGTGTCATTTTAATGTTTCTTTTATGTAATATTTTGGAAATTATGCAGCCAAATATTTTGGGAGAGGTAGAGATGTTTATTAAATCAGTTATTGAATGACAATAAACATCTAGGCTAGTGTTTACATCAATTGTATAATTAGGATAAAATCTTATCCAGAAAAGGAGAGGCACTCACACCCCGCCTGTGAAGTCATTGATGACAATGCCAGGGAGAAAACTAATTTTTCTTCCAGCCTGAACTACAGAAAGTTAATTTTCATGTGGCTTTCCTACCCTTAGGTCAAATTTTACAGTAATTTTTATTAATATTGGAAACATAGACTCAAACAAACTAATAGTCTTCAATAACTGTTAATGAATGATATTCCATACGATGGTAGTGTTTCTTCAGCATTAAAGGATACTTTAAATACAATTTGTGCAACTTACCTCATTCTAGACTTCACTGCAATATTAATAAAATCAATCATGTATGATGAAATCAAAAGTCACTAAAAAATGGAGATATGCTCTGAAGTTTTCGTTATGGAAGTTCAGCATAAATACTATCCTATCTCACAAATATTACATGAAAATCTGCATTTCAAAATAAATGAAATATTCTACAAAATAATAGGGCATCCCAACACTTTGATTAGCTGAATCTTTGAAGTTGAAAATTTATGTTTTTTAGTAAATAATACTTGTACTCGGTCACAGAAAAGTCAATGTTATAAATCTATTAACAACTTAGATGGAACTGGAAACCATTCTTTTAAGTGAAACCTCACAAGAATAGAGAAACAAACACTTCTACTCAATACCAAGTTGGAACTAATTGATTAATAATTTATGTGCACGTATGGAAACAGATCTCAATGAAAATCAATATGGGGGGAGATAGAAGCTGGGGATGGGCGAATCACATCTGTTGGGTGCACACCATCTGGGTGATGGGCACACTTTTACTTTGACTCAGTCTGTCCAAAAATAAAGTATGTAAACATAACATATTTTGAAATAAAACATTCCGAAATAAAAAAGAATACTTGTACCAATTAAATATAAGTATAAATTATAGATTTTAATAAAGAGCTATTTCAAATAGAAAAAAAAAAACAGAATCTTAATTATTAGCATAATGGCACCAATATTTGGAAGATTTTAACATATCAGAAGGATTTTAGTTTATTTTGAGCATCTGGAGTTATTTCTGATTAAAGCCCTTTTAAGAGTTGGCTGGGAAATACGCTTCAGCTTCTCTACCCAACACTAGTGAAGAAGGCCCAATTCTGCATGTGGTGGTCTCATCCTGAGACATCCAGTCTCCATCATCCCTCCCTCAGTTTCCATCACCAGTCTTCAGCCCATGGACCACAAAGATGCGTCTGGGTATTTAGCATCCAAGCAGGTTGGTTGTCCCAGCACATACTGGAAATATGTATGTGCTGGGAGTTCTGAGTAGTCTTTTTCTAATTAAGCAGGATTGAGTGAGAAGATTCTTCCCTGTAGAAAGAACCTCTTCGTAAACAGCTACCTTTGCAGCAGTTAGACCTTGTAATGTTACAACGCTTTCTATTTTTATGTCTTTCACCATTCCCAATTGCTATTCATTCATATTTAAGTCTTCAGCACTTAAGATGAGGTTACATTAGGGGAGTTCAGAAGATGGTAGAGGCATATTTTTTTTCTCCAGACTTTCTTTAGAATCCTGTTTAATGATATTTTATAGGTTATCTCTTTTCTTCAGATGTTGAACAATAATCATTCACAACATTCTTACATAATATGCTTACTACCAGCCAGAACATAATTAATTTGACCCAGTACTAAAAGATGTAATGTCATTTATCAAAAATCCCCCAACTTCTTCATAACTACTTCTTTTTATTAAAACCAATGATGGAATACTTGTTTATCTATTTGTTAGTTGAATCATACTATTTTATCACATTATCAATTTGGCATTAATAAATTAATAATTTTTACTTGATATAGTAAGAACCAAAATAAGATATATAATTCTAACATGTTTTTTACTGGAGGTGAAATTTTAGCAACATGGTTAAATTGGTATCCCCTATAGCCCTCAGGTTGGCTAGTCTTGGCCTTTTATTTCCCATCATTCTCATTCATAGAAATTATTTTACTTCTCTCCTCTATTAATTTCATTTTTTGAAGAGATTAGCAATCCCATCCAATATAAAAAATAAATTTGTTTTCTTCGTGTACCAACTAATTTCATTGCTTGGTCTATTAAGTCTTTCATTTGCTAATCATTTGTATCATGAGGGATACAAAGATTAAGTTCTATCCTGACTGTAAAGTTAGTCCCAGGACAAGAAATGGATTTGGTTCACATTTTTATCCTCAGCCTTCTTTCCTTTAACTCTCCTCATCCTCCTTCTTCTCCTCTTACTCTTCTTCCTCCACTGACTGTCTTTCCCTGTCAACTTGTTCGCACTGACATACACTGAGAATGAACCTTCAGTTCGCTATTAATATCTGACACCTGTTGGGATGAACGCTGGCATCCTCATAACAATAAGTACTTGTCATTTACAAACAACAAATCAATTACCAACAGCAAGCTGAGGATCTGAGGTAGTTGGCTGATTTAAAGTCAAATCTCCTGTGATACACTTTGAACTGTGCTCATTATTCAGGAGCAATTCAATAAATGGTTGCTGAGAAAATATGTCCACCTCTCCAAATTTCGGAAATATTATATCCACTTCTTCCCTCTTGTCTGTGCTTGTCTTCAAAGGAAATTAAATTGGCATCTCATGTTTCCTTATCACAAAGCAGCTTTGGTTATTTCCAGGAACTCTTCTGAATGGCAGCAAATTGACTGTTTGACAATTAACTCAGGCATCATCTTTCATGAGTCCAGGGTGTAGTGAGTGTTATTAACTGCCCATTGTACTTCCGTGATTGGTTTCTAGAAATTTCTTTTCTAATATTTGGTAACTTCTCAATTTTTGCATGAATTATAGAAAATAATGTGTAGAGACTTTGAAACGAGATATCCACATCTCATATTTCACATCGACAAAGCTCTGTATTTGAATTTACATACATATTTTTACATATTTTTACATTTTTACATACATATTTTAAATACTTGGGGAGAATTTTCTTTTGTATTGTAGTTTGCCTTACAGCTATTCTGGCTTTGGTGGTTTCTAGTTGGTCAGACTGAACATATTCAATTGCCTGTTTCACAGTATTAGAGACCCTGCTACTATTGTGAGATCAAAAGACATGCAAGAAAGACCTCCTTGAGGATTATGGTTATTTTTTCCTCTTTCATATTTTAACCACAACTTTTCTCATTTGGGAGGTGATTTTGCTTGCTAGAAGGAAATTCTAATACAGAAGTAAATAAGTACCAATATATTTCTACTTCTTAGAAAAATAAAATAGTATATTTTGTATGTTAAAAACTATACAAAAAGGCTGGGCATGGTGGCTCACTCCTATGTCCTAGCACTCTGGGAAGCCAAGGCAGGTGACTAGCTTGAGCTAACAGGTTGGACACCAGCCTGAGAAAAAAGTGAGACCCTGTCTCTACTAAAAATACAAAAACTGAGGCAAGAGGGTAGCTTGAGTCCAAAAGTTGGAGGTTTCTGTGAGCTATGATGGTATAGCACTCTACTGGGGGCAACAGTCTGAGGCTCTATCTCAAAAAAAGAAAAAAACAACAAACAAAAAACTCTACAAAAATCACATAATGATATCCTAAATTTTGGTACGATTTTTCCTTTTTTTTTTTTTTTTTTGAGACACAGTCTCACTACATCACCCTGGGTAGACTACTGTGGCATCACAGCTCATAGCAACCTCAAGCCAGCTCTTGGGCTTAAGCAATTCTCTTGCCTCAGTCTTCCAAGTAGCTGGGACTACAGCACGTGCCACAACACCTGGCTACTTTTTGGTTGTAGTTGTCATTGTGGTTTGGCAGGCCTGGGCTGGATTCGAACCCACCAGCTCCAGTGTATGTGGCTGATGCCGAAGCCATTGAGCTACAAGCACCGAGCCATTGTACTATTTTTTCATATCTATATATACTTAGTAAATTTTATAATTCTGTAAGGGTTCACAGGAATGATCTAGCCCAAGTCTTTTACCCAAGTGCCCATTGACCCACGAATGGACTAGCAAATTGTGCCCATCGACCCACGAATGGACTAGCAAATTGTGGTACATGTATACCATGGAATACTTTGGTTCATTTTATGACTTTTTCTTAGACATCTAGCTGAGGAAATAAAACTGCAGAGGAAGAACTCTGCGGCTGGAAGGGAGACATCATAGTGACAATTTTGGTGCAGCTGGCTCTACCCTTTAAAAAAAAACTTAAGAGGAGGATGATACAAACATGAATAAGCCATGATTGCACCATCCCTGCAAGTCTTTGTGTCTGGAAAGTGGGGGTGGGGAGGGAAGGGGGGAGGGGGACAGGAAGGGAAAAATAAGTTGAGAAAATAAAAAAAGGATAAAGATGAATAAGGAAACAGTAAAGATAAAATTAGACTGAGGTAAACGTACCTAACCATCAAGTTTACACACTGTAAATAGTCCACTTCCAGGAGCCAGCCTTCCACTGCTGATTTCTGCAAATGCATCTTGTTCTCTATCTGAGTTCATGTAAAAATGTCAGGATGCTTATTGAAGATAGATTAAGTCCACAATGGCTTGTCTGGAAATATTACAAGAATAGGCTCCCTAATAAAGATCTTCAAGATGTCTCAATTTGTATGTCAATTGAAGCAGCTTAGGCTAGAAAACTGCAACCCGTGCAAGACAGACTCTGTCAGGGATATTAGATTAGGACTGTTGCTTTTAATATTGCTCATTATAGGGCAGAAATATAAAACAGGAAGAGTGGAGAATGAGAGGCGTCATTCACTCGTCAGATATCCCAGACACGATCTCTAAACAAAGAAACAAAAACCCAAATCTAACTAGAAAAGGATCTGCTAGACCTTTATTCTCTTCAAAAATTTGCTTAAGACATTCTGAATAATAACCTGGGTTGGGAGGCAGAATAAGTGCAAGTCTCACCTTCTGATAACCAAAGAAAAAAAGAAAGCTCCTTGGCCACACAAAAAGTACAGTACCTCTCCAAGTACATTGGTGCAGGCCAAGAAGGAGGTGGTATTTTCTTGGCAGGTTAGATTTTCAAAAGTGAACAGGTTGTCCTGTCTCATGTTCTACAGCACTCAGTGTTCGTTATTGTTAAGGCATTAATGAAAACAGCATGTTAGAAAAAAATAGCTTCCTTAGAGAGTGACCCAAATTCTTTCAGGGCCTGGGAAACCACTTAGTGCCTTACAATTTTCCAACTGATAGCTGAGATGCCAAGGAAAATTTGGTGAAAACCTGAGAGCTCCAAATTTATTATTTAGGCCATGATTGTTCTATCATAATAGTAGAACACAACAGACTTGTTTCCAATTCATGATATCTGGATCATACAAGCTCAAGTAAAAATTCTGGCAGTTAAGCCTTATTTAAAAACATATTTTTACAATTGTAACTTTAATCCAAGAGAGATTTTCCAAATGCATAGAAGGAATAACTTGACATGGACAATAGTGGCTGGCAACTTCACTTATAGTTTAAAATATGTAAAGAGAACAGGCAAATGTATTGGGAAGGTACTATGACAAGTCACTACTAATAATGCAAATATATTTTCCCCAGAGACAGATGAAGAGCAAGAGGTAATGAGATTTTCATAGTACTATATTGAATTTTAAGAAAAAATAACTTATGAAAATAGGGATTCATAAAACAGATACATTTTATGTGGCCATTCACTTGACAAAGGGCAGTTCCATAGAGTAACATCAACAAGATGACAGATTAGGAAGGTTCAGACTTTCCTACATCCACAGAGAAACTGAGTTAACAACAGGATACGGACCAGAAAACCTCTGTGAGAATTCTAGAGATCACTTGAGAAGCTGCATAATCTAAGCCGACATAAAACAGAGAAGGAAATCAGCAAAACTGGTAAGAATTTGCACATTTTGCACATCCATTAATGTCCCTCCCTCAACACTACATAGTGTTGGTGTGGCACAGTGAAAAGGAAATACCCTATATTAGACTCCTCTCTCAGGTTGGAAACAAAAGTGTAGATGATGCACCTATGTTATAGCTTGTCTGGGGCTGCCCAAGGGACTAGTTTCTGTTTCTTTTAACTCTAAATATTGACAGGACCAGTGGAATAATATGGAGGACACTGAAAATAGAGGATAGCACTGCAGTATGTTACAGCTATAATTCTACAGGCAGATGCCAGGGAAAGCAAGAAACCAGAAAAGGTTTGAGAGGTCCTAGGACCTCCAACTACCTGATTGGTGAAGCTATTTCCTTGCATAAATTACTCATGCAAAATCTTGGAGAGGTGGATGTTTTTCCAAATGCCCAAATCTCAGGGAAAAATCACAATGCATACAAAGAAATAGGAAACCTTGGCAAAATGAAAGGACCAAAATAAAACTCCAGATCCATCCCTAAAGAAATACAGAATTCTGAGCTGTGACAACTAATTTAAAATAACCATTATAAAGATGTTCATAAAGCTGAAAGAAAAACCAGATATATATAATTTTTCTGATTTTAGAAAAATAAAATAAAATCAGAACAATAACACATGACCAAAATTAAAATATTAACAAAGGGATAAAAACTGATTAGTAATACCAAACAGAAATTTCTAGACTGAAAAAATTCACTACAGGGGATTAATGAAAAATTTATCAGGCAGACAAAAAAAATCAGTGAACTTGAAAACAGGTCATTTAAAATCATGGAATAAAAGTATTCAAAAAGTGAAAGGAATAAAGGAAAGTAAAGAGAGCCTAAAGAACTTACTGAGCACTATCAAGCAGGCTACTCTATACATTATGGGATTCTCAGAAGGTGAATAGAGCAAGAAAGGGGCAGAGACCTTATTTGAAAAAATAATTGTTGAAAAGCTTCCCAAATTTGAGAAAATAACTGGACATACAAATTTAAGAAACTCAAAGAACTACAATCAAACAAATTCAAGATATTCATTTTAAGACACGAGACACAATATAAGCTTTAAAGTCATAGGAAAAGCAAAAATTTTAAAAGCACAGAAGCCAGTTGTGGTGGTTCATTCCTGTAATCATAGCACTCTGGGAAGCTGAGGCCAGTGGACTGCTTGGGCTCAAGAGTTCAAGACCAACCTGAGCAAGAGTGAGACCCTGTAGCTACTAAAAATAGAAGAAACTAGCTGAGTATTGTGGAAGGTGCCTATAGTCCCAGCTACTTGGGAGGCTGAGACAAAAGGGTCTCCTGAGCCCAAGAGTTTGAGGTTGCTGTGAACTATGATGATGCCATGGTACTCTACCCAGGGTGACAAAATAAGAGTGTGTCTCAAAAAAAAAAGAAAGAAAGAAAGAAAGAAAGAAAGAAAGAGAGAGAGAGAGAGAGAGAGAGAGAGAGAGAGAAAGAGAGAGAAAGAGAAAGAAAGAGAAAGAAAAAGAAAAGAGGCAGTAGAAGAAAAGTGACTTGTTGCATATGGAGCTTATATAAGATTATCTGGATTTTTGAGCAGAAATCTTATAGGCCAGAGAGAATGAAGTGATATTTAAGATTCTGAAACAACAACAACAACAACAAAAAATCCCATTAACTGTTTTCTGTATATATATTATACTTTTTTGGTTCCTCCCTTCCTCTCCTATTGCCTTACTTTGTGTTTCATTAATTTTTATAGTGACTTACTCTTTATTTCCTTTTATGTATATTCCAGCAAAACTATACTTCAAAAATAAAAATAAAGGAGAAATACTTTTCCAGATAAATAGTGAAAAATAAAATAATCTTTAGAGACCACAATCCCGGCACCAAGGACACTTGTTACTACTGAGATAAAAGTAAATAAAACTGAAGGAGCTTACTAGCAGTAGACATGCTCTATTAGAAATGCTAAAAGAGCATTCTATTAGAAATGCTAAGCTGAAACAAAGGGACAGGAGACTATAATATGAAATCATAGAAAAAATCAAGTTCTCTAGTAAATATAAATATAAGGACAAATACAGTAACCTTTATTATGGGAATTTTGGTAAATAAATTTTTAAAAAATTAAAAATAACTCTAAATCTATTTATAATTCATTAATATAGGATATACAATTGTATTTTATTTTGTGATGTCAGTAACTCAAGTCAGGACTGGTGCTATAAAGTAGTTTGTTTTTTATGTGGTTAAAATAAACTTGTTTTAGTTTAAAACAAAATGCTATAACTTTAACATGTTTTAGGTAATTGAAATAGTAACCACGAAAAAAACACTTTCAACAGTATAAAACAACCAGACAGAAAATCAATAAGAAATATAGTATTTAGTCAACACTATAGACCAACTGGATCAGGCAGACATATGAAGAACACTCCACTTAGAAACAGCAGAATATACATTTTTCTCAGTTGTACATAGAACATTCTTCAAAATAGACCACATATAAGGCCATAGAACACAGGTTACAAATTCAGAAAAATCTTACAAAGTATCTTTTCCAATTGCAGTGGAATAAAACTGGAAATCAATAGGAGAATAAAAAATAAAAAATGAACAAATATATAAAAATTAAACAATAAACTCTAAATAACAAACAGGTCAAAAATTCCAAAGAAAAATTATATAATACCTTGAAAAAATGAAAACGAAAACACAACATACCAAAATTTATGAAATACAATGAAAACAGTACTAAGAGGGAAGTTTATAGCTGTAAATGCGTACATTAAAAAACAAGAAAGATCTTAAGATCTTAAATCAACAACCTAACGAAGAAAGTTGAGACACCCAATGCATAAACAAAATAAGGAATAGAAAAAGTAGAAAGAAATCAGCAAAACTGACTTGGTTTTTTGGAAAGGTAAGCAGAATTGATCCTTTAGCATGATTAACTAAGAAAAAATAAAAAAGGCAAATAAATAAAACCAGAAATGAAAGAGGGGATATTCGAACCAATGTCTAAGACATTGGAGGAGGATTATAAGAGAATATTTTGAGCAATTTTATGCCAACAAATTAGATAATCTAGAAAAAATGGATAAATTCCTAGAAACACACAACTTATCAAGACTGAATCATGAAGAAATAGAAAATCTGAACAGAATCAAGAACTAGTAGGAAGATTCAATTAGAAATTTAAAACCTCCCAACAAAGAAAAGCCCAGGACTGGATGGCTTCACTAGAAAATTCTTTAAAATATTTATAAAAGAATTAACACTAATCCTCCTGAAACTCTTTCAAAAAATTTAAAGAGAACACTTTCAGAATCATTCTGTGAGACTCACATTACCCTGACACCAAAGGCAGACAAAGACAACACAAGAAAAGAAAACTATAGACCATTATCTTTGATGAATATTGACACAAAAATTCCCAACAAAATGCTAGTCAACTGAATGCAACAGTACCATTGCCAAATGAGATTTCTTCCTGGGATGCAAGGTTATTTTGACATAAGAAAATTGATTGATATAATACACTACATTAACAGAATAAAGGAAGGACAAAAGTTTCTTGATCATTGATGCAGAAAAAGCACTTGACAATATTCAATACCCTTTCACAGTAAAAGGACTGCACAGACTATAAATACAAGGAAACCATCTGCACATAATAGAAGCTTTACATTAAAAGCCCACAGCTAATATCACATTCAATAACGAAAGACTGAAAGTTTTTCTTTAAGATTGGAAGCAAGATAAGGATCCCAGCTCTTGCTGTTACTATTCAGTATAATATTGAAACTCCTAGTCATAGCAATTAGGCAATTAAAAGCAACAAAAAAACATTCATGTTGGAAAGGAAACAAATTTTTTCTCAGAGAGGATGTGATCTTATATGTGGAAAACCTAAAAATTCCAGAAAAATCCTGTTAACATTAATAAATAAGTTCAGCAATTTATTGCAGGATATCAAATCAATACACAAAAATGGGTTGTATTTCTATACATGAACAATGAGCAGTCCAAAAATAAAAATAAGAAAACAATTTTATTTAACAAAATAGCATCAAAAAAAAAAAAAAAACTCAGAATAAACCTAACCAAGAGATGAAAGACACATACATTGAAAACTACAAAACATTGTTGAAAGAAATTAAAAAGACCACAAACAAATGGCAACATATTCTGTCAATGGATTAGAAGATTTAATGTTGTTAAGATGTCCATACCACCAAAGTGATACATGGATTCGAGGAAATCTCTACTAAACTCTTTCACAGAAACAGAAAAATTCACAGTAAAATTTATATAGAGACATCAAATAATCAAAACAATTTTGAAAACAAATGAAGTTGGGAAGTTGGAAAACTCAAGCTTATGTCAAGATTTCAGAATATGTTACTAAGTCACAGTAATTATACAATGTGGTATTAGCATAACAATAAATATAAATGAATAAATTCTACAGTTAGACTAGAAATAAATCCTCACTTACGAGGTCCACCATATACAAAAGTTAACTCAAAAGAAATAAGAGACCCAAAACTATAAACTCCTAGAAGAACATATATAGAAATAGCTTCATAACATTGTACTTTGCAAGATTTTCTTGGTGATGACACCAAGAGTGTAGGCAACAAAAGCAAAAGTAGACAAGAGGAACTACCTTAAACATTAAAATTTTGTGCATCATAGAACAAAATCAATGACATAAAAAGGTAACCTACAGAAAGGGAAAAAAATTTGGAAGTCATGTATCTGACAAAGAGTTAATGTCCAGAATTTATAAAAATCCTTACAACTCAACAACAAAGAATTAAGTAACCCAATTTTAAAGATTGGCAAAGAATGTGAGTAGACATTTATACAAAATAATATACAAATGGTCAAAAAGCATGTGAAAAGATGGTCAACATTGGGGACGGAGGCAAGATGACTGACTGAAGCCAGCTTTCCACAGAGGTTTCCATCCAGGAAAAGAATTAAAGGACAGAAGTTTAGTAAGTAATCTCGTGGATTAAAGCTGAGCCAAGAGAAAAGGTTGAAAAATGCACATCAACCCTTCTGAGGTGAGCTATGACCTCAAGGATACAAACAAAAGGTACAAAATCCATCTCAAAGTGGATGGGAGTCCCCTCTCCCATGAAAATTGCTCACAGTACTCCATACAAACAAATGAGCAGAGTTCAAAAGTCCTCCCATAATATCCCAGAAGAGAGACCTTCTAAAAACTGGACCTACTTCCACTACTAGGGTGCCATGGTGCCTCCTGCCAAGCATAAAACTGTATAAAACTTTATATTTTCTCTACCTGCAATTCTAAACTCCCAGCACTCCCCTCCACTCTCATTCTCAGGTCTGGAAACCTGTCCCCAAGGAGTCCAGATTCTTGAGTATTTTCTCCAGAGGTGTGGACAGGGTATGAACTGCTGCTGGTCAGGGCTGATTCTGTGGCACAGAAGTAAGAAGAGGATGGTCAGCTGAGAGGGAACCATGCAGGAGTGGTGGTGCCCTGAGGCACAGAGCAGCAGCCGCAGTGGCAACAATAGGGCTCACCCATGGATATTGCGGAGTCACACCCCCTGTCTCTTTGGGCAACCAGAGGAGGCCGGGCATCTTCTCTGGTGGCAGCCACTGGTGGAACAGATCTGGGACAGAAATACAAGCCCCATGAGTAAAGGGTTTGCCTAAGGCAGAATCACCCAGGGTGGAGAACAGGGACTAGAATACAGATGTGCAGAGCCTGCAGATTCCCTGGGTGGGGCAGGGTCCCAGAGGACTGCTTTACTGAGCCTAAGACACACCCAGCCCTCAGGGGATCATTAGCCAAGACAAAGGAGGGCAGGCAGAGGCTGGAACTGACCATGCTAACCATGCTGCTTGATACAAACTGCAGCCGAGACCAGGCAGTGGTATAGACTGGGCCTGAGTCACAATTTCTGTGAACTCAAACACTGTCTGATGTCAAGGGGAATATAGCCAGGATAGAAACAAATGCTGCAAAATTGTTCTGTTTTGTAAGTAACATCAATCAGGGGCAGGGCTGGAACTGAGTGAACAGCCCCAGCCTCCATTAAGCACCCAAAGTTATCAGGCTTCACCTCCCCCTGCCAGATGGTGGCAGAGAGCAGCAGCCTGGCTATGGAGATATAGATCTCCCTATGATTTAGGCAGGTGCAAACCCCTGGAGTATCTGCTCATTGGAGGCAACTGGGTTATAGCCCTGCGGGATTATCAGTGATTGGGCGTGACAGAGGTTCAAGATAGGGAAGGAGGCATCAACCTTCCCAGACTAATCTATTTGCTGGTGGGTCCTCCTGACCTCACAGAGCACCAGAGTGAGTCATATTTGAGTTGTCAGCAGACCCCTGTGATCTAGCTGCCAGAGACATTTTGAACTCTCCCACCTGAGACAGGTGCTGACTGAGAAAATTGATTTGGACCTTTTGAACTGGGCCAATCCCCCAAGGACTATCCAGTGGTACACTAGGGGTGTGGTTGTAGGAAGGTTTGATTTTCCTTTTCCAATTGTTGCCTGTGGGGGGGGCAGGGTGACGTAATTGCTAGTATTTCTCCACAGCTGAGACTTCAACCCAGAGTAACTGATCCACTAGGGTAGGACAGAGACCAGCTGAAAAGAAGACAGAGCCACTTAGCCCCATCACACCAAGAAGGTTCCCAGTTTCTCAGGCTGTATCACTGTATCGGTCCTTGGCAAAGCTCCAGGGGAAAAGGTACAGACACCAGTCCCAGCTTTGGGGCAAAGGGCTGGTTAATCACTACTCCTGGAGCCCCTAACCCAACTTTTCTTTGTCCACTCATCTAGTCAAATGGGGTAAAATAATCGTGGGGGGTGGAATCAGTGAAAAAAATCCGGTAACATGAATAACCAGAGTAGATCAACCCCCACCACCCCCCAAGGAAAGATATGGCAGACACAACTGAAGATCCCATTCATAAACAGATGGCCGAGATGTCAGAAATCAAATTCAGAATCTGGATTGGAAACAAGATTAATAGAATGGAGGAGAAGTTGGAATTACAAATTCGAGGAGCAATTCAAAAGTTGTTTCAAGAATTCAATGAATTTAAAGACAAAATCACCAAAGACTTTGACACATTGAGACAAGAATTTCCAGCCCTCAAAGATCTAAAAAATACGATAGAATCAATAACATTTGTTGAATAGAACCTCAATAACAGAGTGAAGCAAGCAGAAGAAAGGATTTCTGACATTGAAGACAAAGCTTTTAAATGCTCCCAAACTTTCAAAGAGGAAGAGAAATGGAGAGCAAAAATGGATCATTCTCTCAGAGAGCTCTGGAATAATTTGAAGAAAGCTATGAAGTGGCTTTGCAACGCACAAAGGCTCTTCTCCACAAAATTATGAAAGATAATTTTCCAGACATGCCAAGAGATTCTGAAATTCAAATAGCAGACAGTTTCAGAACTCTGGCATGACTCAATCCAAATAATACACCCCCCAGGCACATTATAATTAACTTCACTAAAGTTAATATGAAGGAGAAAATTCTGAAAACAGCCAGATGTAGAAAACCATAACCTACAAAGGGAAGAATATTAAAATGACGCAGATCTATCTGCTGAAACCTTTCAAGCCAGAAGAGGGTGGTCATTGACTTTTAATCTCCTAAAATAAAATACCTTTCAACCCAGGATACTGTATATAGCTAAACTGAGTTTCATTTATGATGGAGAAATTAAATACTTTAATGACATTCACATGTTGAAGAAATTTGCCCTATCTAAACCAGCTCTCCAGGATATTCTCAGACCTATCCTCCATAATGACCAGCACAATCCTCTACCACAAAAGTAAACTCTCTCAGAAACTTTTGATCAAACTACAACTTCCAAAGTGGCAAAAGGATTAAAAATGTCCACTAGATTTTTAAAATACTCAATACCCAAAATTCTACCAGGCTTATCAATATTCTCCATTAATGTGAATGGCTTAAATTGTTCTCTAAAGAGGCACAGGTTGGTTGACTGGATACAAAAACTCTGGCCAGATATCTGCTGCATACAAGAATCTCATCTTATCTTAAAAGATAAATGTAGACTCAGGCTGAAGGGATGGTTGTCTATATTTCAGGCAAATGGAAATCAGAAAAAAGCAGGTGCTACAATTCTATTTGCAGATACAATAGGATTTAAACCAACAAAAGGAAGGAAGGATAAGAATGGTCTATTTATATGTTAAGGGTAATACTTGATATGATGAGGTTTCAATTATTAATATTATCGCACCCAACCAGAATGTGCCTCAATTTATAAGAGAAGCTGTAACAGACATGAGCAACTTGATTTCCTCCAGCTCCATAATAGTTGGAGGAAATCAAGTCCTTTGGTAGGACTTGGATAGATCCTTTGGCACTATAACACTCCTTTGGCAGCCTTTGATAGATCCTCCAATAAGAAGCTGAGCAAAGAAATTTGTGATTTAAACTTAACCATTCAACATTTGGATTTAACAGACATCTACAGAACATTTCATCCCAACAAAACTGAATACACATTCTCCTCATCAGCCAACAGAACATACTCCAAAATTGATCACATCTTAAGTCACAAGTCTAACCTCAGTAAATTCAAAGTAATATAAATTATTCCTTGCATCTTCTTGGACCACCATGGAATAAAAGTTGAACTCAGTAACAACAGGAATCTGCATACTCATACAAAAACATGGAAGTTAAATAACCTTATGCTCAATGATAGCTGGGTCAAGGATGAGTTTAAGAAGGAAATTGCCAAATTTTTGGAACAAAATGACAATGAAGACACAAATTATCAGACCCTCTGGGATACCGCAAAGACAGTCCTAAGAGGGAAATTTATAGCACTGCAAGCCTTCCTCAAGAGAATGGAAAGAGCGGAAGTCAACAATTTAATGGGACATCTCAAGCAAAGGAAGAACATTCCAACCGCAAACCCAGTAGAAGAAAAGAAATAACCAAAACTAGAGCAGAATTAAATAAAATTGAAAACAAAAGGATTATACAACAAATCAATAAATCAAAAAGTTGGTTTTTTGAAAAGGTCAATAAAATAGATAAATCTTTGGCTAACCTAACCAGGAAAAAAAGAGTAAAATCTCTAATTTTATCAATTAGAAATGGCAAAGATGAAATAACAGGCTCCTCAGAAATTCAAAAAATCCTTAATGAATATTACAAGAAACTTTATTCTCAGAAATATGAAAATCTGAAGGAAATTAACCAACACTCGGAAGCACGTTACCTTCCAAGATTTAGCCAGAATCATGTGGAAATTATTCCACAGGCCTATATCAAGCTCTGAAATAGCATCAACAATACAAAATCTCCCTAAAAAGAAAAGCCCAGGACCAGATGGCTTCATGTGAGAATTCTACCAAACCTTTAAAGAGGAACTAGTTCCTATATTACTGAACCTTATCCAAAATATAGAAAAAGAAGGCATACTATCCAACACATTCTATTTAGCAAACATCACCCAGATCCCCAAACCAGGAAAAGACCCAACAAGAAAAGAAAACTACAGACCAATACCACTAATGGATATTGATGCAAAAATATTCAACAAGATCCTAACAAACAGAATCCAGGAACACATCAAACAAATTATACATCATAATCAAGTGGGTTTTATCCCAGGGTCTCAAGGCTGATTCAATATACTTAAATCTATAAATATAATTCAGCACAAAAAAAAAAAATTAAAGAACAAATACCATGTGATTCTCTCAATTGATGCAGAAAAAGCTTTTGATAATATCCAGCATCCCTTCATAATCAGAACCCTTAAAATTTTTGTATAGAAGGGACATTTTTTAAACTGATAGAGTTCATCTACAGCAAACCCACAGCCAATGTCATATTGAATGGAGTTAAATTGAAATCATTTTCACTCAGATCAGGAACCAGGCAAGGTTTCCCATTGTCTCCACTGCTCCTTAACATTGTAATGGAAGTTTTAGCCATTATACTTAGGGAAGAAAAGGCAATCAAGGGTATCCATATAGGGTCAGAAGAGATCAAACTTTCACTCTTTAAAGATGATATGATTGCATATCTACAAAACACCAGGGATTTTACTACAAAACCCTTAGAAGTGATCAAGGAATACAGCAATGTCTCAGGCTACAAAATCAACATTGATAAATCGGTAACCTTTATATATACCAACAATAGTCAAACTGAAAAAATAGTCAAGAACTCTATTCCATTCACAGTAGTACCGAAGAAGATGAAATATTTGGGGGTTTATCTAACAAAGGATGTGAAACATTTCTATAAAGAGAACTATGAAATTCTAAGAAAAGAAATAGCTGAAAATGTTAACAAATGGAAAAACATACCATCTCATGGCTAGGAAGAATCAACATTGTTAAAATGTCCATACTACGCAAAGCAATGTACAATTTTAATGCACTCCCTATTAAAGCTCCACTGTCATACTTTAAAGATCTTGAAAAAATAATACTTTGTTTTATATGAAATTAGAAAAAACCTTGAATAGCCAAAACATTACTCAGAAATAAAAAGAAAGGAGGAGGAATCACACTACCAGACCTCAGACTATACTATAAATTGATAGTGACCAAAACAGCATGGTACTGGCACAAAAACAGAGAGGTAGACGTATGGAACAGAATAGAGAACCAAGAGATGAACCCAGCTACTTACTGTTATTTGGGCTTTGACAAGCCAATTAAAAACACTCAGTGGGGAAAAGATTCCACATTTAACAAATGGTGCTGGGTGAACTGGCTGGCAACCTGTAGAAGATTGAAACTGGACCCACACCTTTCACCATTAACTAAGATAAACTCTCACTGGATAAAAGATTTAAACCTAAGACATGAAACTATAAAAATGCTAGATGAAAGTGCAGGGAAAACCCTTGAAGAAATCAGTCAGGGTGAGTATTTTATGAGGAGGACCCCCAGGCAATTGAAGCATCTTCAAAAATACACTACTGGGACCTGATCAAACTAAAAAGCTTCTGCACAGCCAAGAACACAGTAACTAAAGCAAACAGACAGTCCTCAGAATGGGAGAAGGTATTTGCAGGTTATGTCTCTGATAAAGGTTTAATAACCAGAATCCACAGAGAACTCAAACATATTAGCAAGGAAAGAACAAGTGATCCCATTTCAGGGTGGGTAAGGGACCTAAAGAGAAACTTCTCTGAAGAAGACAGTCACATAGCCTACAGACAGATGAAAAAATGCTCATCATCTTTAATCATCAGAGAAATGCAAATCAAAACCACTTTGAGATACCATCTATCTCCAGTAAGATTAGCCCATATCACAAAATCCCAAGACCAGAGATGTTGGCATGGATGTGGAGAAAAGGGAACACTTCTACACTGCTGGTGAGAATGCAAACTAATACTTTTCTTTTGGAAAGATGTTTGAAGAACAGTTAGATATCTAAAAATAGACCTGCCATTCAATCCTATAATTCCTCTACCAGGTATATACCAAGAGGACAAAAAATCACATTATAACAAAGGTATTTGTACCAGAATGTTTATTGCAGCCCAATTCATAATTGCTAAGTGATGGAAGAAGCCTAAGTGCCCATCAATCCACGAATGGATTAATAAATTGTGGTATATGTACACCTTGGAATATTATGCAGCCTTAAAGAAAGATGAAGACTTTACCTTTTTCATGTTTACATGGATGGAGCTAGAACATATTCTTTTTAGTAAACTATCTCAAGAATGGAAGAAAAAGTATCCAATGTACTCAGCCCTACTATGAAACCAAGGTATAGCTTTTATATGAAAGCAATAACCCAATTATAGCCCGAGAATATGGGGAAAGGGAATAGAGAGGGGAGGGGAGGGGAGGGTAGAGGATGGATGGAGGGAGGGTAATTGGTGGGACCACACCTAAGGTGCATCTTACAAGGGTACATGTGAAACTTACTAAAAGTAGAGTGTAAATGTCTTAGCACAATAACTAAGAAAATACCAGGTAGGCTATGTTAACCAGTGTGATGAAAGTATGTCAAATGGTATATGAAACCAGTGTATGGTGCCCCATGATTGCATTAATGTACACAGCTATGATTTAATAATAAATAATTTTTTTTAAATCGTCAACTTTGTTAATTACAAGGATAATGCAAATCACAACCATGAGATATTAATTCATACCAATTAGGATGGCTACTATCTGAAAAGCAGAAAATAACAATTGTTGAGGAGAATGTGGAAAAAGCAAAGCCTTTTGTGGAATTATAATGGAAAACAGTATACAGTTCCCTCAAAAAATTAAAAGTAGAACTATCATATAATCTAGCAATTCTGCCTGTGGCTATATACCCAAAAGAAGTAAAAACAGAATCTCAAAGAGACATTTTAGCACCCATGTTCATAACAATAATATCCACAATAGCTGAAATATGAAAGCAACCTCCATATCCATCAAAGAATGAAAGGATAGTGGGACTGCAAACTAATACAACCTTTTTGGAAGGAAGTATGGAGAACCCTCAAAGAACTGAAGCTAGACCTCTCATTTGATCCTGCAATCTCATTACTGGGCATCTACCCAGAAGGAAAAAAATCCTTTTATCATAAGGACACTTGCACTAGACTATTTATTGCAGCTCAATTTACAATTGCCAAAATGTGGAAACAGCCTAAATGCCCACTAATCCAGGAATGGATTAACAAGCTATGGTATATGTACACCATGGAATACTATTCAGCCATTAAAAAAAATGGAGACCTTACATCCTTCGTATTAACCTGGATGGAAGTGGAACACATTATTCTTAGTAAAGCATCACAAGAATGGAGAAGCATGAACCCTATGTACTCAATTTTGATATGAGGACAATTAAGGACATGGTGGGGGTGAGGGAAGGAGAGAGCAGAGGGGGGGAAAGGAAGAGCAGATAGAGAGAATGAGGGAGGGGGGTGGAGCCTTGATGTGTGCCACACCTTTTAGGGGCAAGACAGGATTGTAAGAGGGACTTTACCTAACAAATGCAATCAGTGTAACCTGGTTTCTTGTTCCCTCAATGAATCCTCAACAATTAAAAAAAAAAAAAAAAAGAACAAAAAAAAAAAAATGAAAGGATAAACAAAAGGTAGTACATACATGCAAAGGAGTATTAGTCAGCCTTGAAAGGAAATTCAGACACATGATATTGTGCTAAGTGAAATAAGTCAATGACAAAAAAACCCAAAAAACTGTAAGATCCCATTTATATGAAGTATCAAAAGTAATCAAATTCATAGGAATAGAAAGTAGAATGGCAGTTACCAAAGTTGAGAGGATGGATAAAAGGGGAGTTGTTATTTACTGAATATAGCATTTTGGTTTTATAAGATGAAAAAGTTCTGGAAATATGTTTCACAACAATAGAAATATAGTTAACACTAATAAACTGTACACTTAGAAATTATAAGCTGGTAAATTTTATGTTGTGTATTTTTTACCACAATAAAAAGGACAACTCCTTCCACTTATACTAAGTAGAATATTTTAAATATTTGATTTATTTTTTTCTTTTTGTAGACCCTTCAAGATCTTTCTCCTAGTGTCTAACTACAATAATAATAAATAGCTTTAATTATTATTCCAAATACTATGTTCAATTAGTAATTAAAGGAGCCAAGACAGATTTGAATCCAGATCTGCATAACTCCAATTCTGTGTGCATTTTGCCAGGCAAAATAACTTTTTCTTTGCAACTTAGTTTTGCTCTTTTCTAACACATGTTCTAAATGAAAAGGGAGAAAACAGTCAGGAGAATGTCAGTCTGAGAGTTTTCCAAAGGTTTGTAATTTACTGAAGGAGGAGGAAAAGGATGGAAAGTATGTCACTCTTATCTTCCCTAGAAACCAGGAAGAAGTCCTGTGAAGAAGGCACAGGTGGAGACAAGGAAAGACGATGTGGGGGTGGCGAGGGAATAACAAAAGTAACCTGGAAATTAGAAAGTCTAAGAATAGTCCTGATTCCTTAGCTCCTCACAAGCTCCCTATAACTCATTGTTATCTGCCTCCATAAAGACTGTTGCCTTTCTATCATCTTCCTTCCAGGACGCTCTCCGCCAGGCTCCCTATTTCTCTGTCTGGCAGTTGGGAAGTGTAGGAAAGTTGCTCCAGCATCAACAGAGCAAGAAAAATATTCCAAATATAACATCTAAATGTGTGTTCTCAAACAGATACTACTGTTCTTAGAGATTAAATTCAGTAGTATCAAAAATACTGCCTTATACTTCAGGTAGTTTACAGGGTCTAGAAGATTGCTATTGATATCTGGCCCAGATCCCCTTCCCTGAGAGAGGTCACCCACCTGTTGTGAGCTGTCTGCTAAGAGATCACAGCCACACTTTCCTCCCAGAATTTCCATGAGCTGACAGGAACTACCTTGCATGAGAAAGCCTGAGAAGTGATCATTTCCCTCCAAAGGAGCAGCTAGTAGTCAATTATTGTCAATTGTTGACTAAATGAGGGGCATAAAAGCTCAGCCTCTTTGTGAATATTTGGGGCAATACCGTGGCAAATTTTATACCCTATAGCTCCCCAGGGATGAGGCCAGACTTTAACTGAACTCCCTTTTCTTTTTAATTGTTAAATCATAGCTGTGTACATTAGTGCAATCCCCTGTACCCATTCTAAGATGACCATAGATGTGGCCCCACCCATTACCCTCCCTCCACGAAAACCTCCCCCCTCCCTTCCCCTTCCTTGGCCCTTTCCCCATATTCTTGTCCTATAGTTGGGTTATAGCCTTCACATGAAAGCTATAATTTAGCTTCATAGT